>CATKSA010000087.1:0-56329 GCA_949775045.1 Metridium senile | reverse complement strand
AAGTACCAATTGGACCAAAAACAATAGAAATTTAAAATAAATTGGAAAGCGACAATGCATACATGAGAATGATTGTAGACAGAAAACTAACCAAATTTCATTACAAATTCTGCATCTAAAGCTCATTAACCTAAAGAAATTTTGGTTCAAAATCTCAAAGAACAATAGGGTTGTATGTATGACGTCATACATACCAAATTTAAATGTTAGAAAACCTTGACTATTTTTATGTGTCAGTCTTTTTGATGTAAGCAAAATTGCTTCATGGTTATCATTGTTGCAATATAGATTTTTTTTATTTTCAATTTTCATTGATTTTGGTCCAAGTGCCCCTTTAAAGAAACATATTCTCTCTTTGCTATTCGAATCAATTAATATCAATACAGAGTTATATGTATACCATCCGAGTTTATGAAGGATAAACCGTTATGACATTATTAAGAATCGAATAGACGCTCAATACGTCTGAATAGCGTACTGAATAATCTCATTCTTCTTCATATTGTATTATTATTATTATTATTGTTGTTGTTGTTTATCTTCTTATTATCATCATTATCGCCTATTACGATTATTGTTATTATTATTATTGTTATTAGATTATTTGTTATAGGTTCAAGGCTTTGCTCGATTTTTTCGGTAATTTGGGACAGCCCCCCTCAAAAATCAGACGGTCCGTCCCTTATCATCATTGTCAACAAGATTATTATCGTCATCATCATCATCATCGTCATCATCAGTATAACTATAACTATGACTTTTAACATTACCATTATCATTATGAATAATATCATTTTCAATCTCATCATCATCATTATTCTTTTTAAATTAGTTCAGAACAGACTTAAGGTATAAACATGATAAAGGGGACGTTTGCGACCGATGTTCATTACTCCTCATACAGCACGCTAACTACTGAAGTTTTGTCTCAGTTTTTTTGATATCTTGTCGCAATTTACAGTAACAAATATAATCATAATAATTGCCTCCGACGACGTTTAATATTCTATTATGACATTGATGTAATCATTTCACTTATTTAATTCTCAGCAAACATGAATCATTACATTTCAAATATACATTTGCCGGTTAACACTCATTATCATTACCATGTAATCATTGTCATTATCATAATCATTATCTCACAGTTTGTTTCGACTTCTTTCCTTTCCGTGTAGCTTTAAGTAGCTTTAAATACCCGTAAAAAGGAGCACTGATGGAGAGAGGGGAGTATCATCATCATATTCATCATCATTGTCATCGTCATCATATTCATCGTAGTCATCGTCATCATCATATTCACCATCGTCATCATCATCATCATCATCATCATCATCATCATCATCATTATTATTATTATTATTATTATTATTATTATTATTATTATTATTATTATTATTATTATTATTATTATTATTTTTAACATTGTCTCCGGGAGAATATGAGGGCCTCAATGGGGTGATGACAATCACGGACAGCATGCAGGTAATATTTTGATATGATTACGATTTCGGTCAGCTTGAGTTCAACGCTTACGACTAAATTTTAGTAACGTTGACCCCATAATGATCCTCATATTGGTTCCAAGGTTGTCATAGCCGAGGAGAGGCTTTGGAGACAAGCAACCATTGTCTTATAAATTTTCCTCAAGGCGTGCTATTAACATAGCCTCTGACAACTAAGCCGTCCAACTCCTAGCCTGCTCGTGTGGCTTAGATTTAAGCCCGGCGGAACTGCTTTTACTAATAGGAGAAGGGGCGCACGGCGATTAATTATCCGATTGATGCTTTGTCCAGTTGGGTCTCAGCAGCCAATCTAGGAAATATCTAAAAACTCATCCTGAAGCAAAACCTGGTGTCGGAGTACCATGATGATGTGATCCTGATCCCACTTCAACGTCGAGAGAGAAGAAATATTATATTAATGATAATCATGGTTTATTCAATAAAATTCGTAATCGAAACTCGTAAACGATGGTATTCTTTGATGATATATGCCGTAACCGCGCATATGAATAAGCTTTCTGCTACCCCACTGAGTGGTCTAACTATCTACATATATAAATAATCTAGAAAGTTATGGAAACGATGCTGTAGCGCAAGAAGCCAAAATTTATCAATCGGACAGGGATCCCGGAGAAAGAGAGCAATTGATTTATATCACAATAGGCCTTTTGCAGGATCTGGTCACGTGACACAAATTCCAAAAAAATTAGCTCTGCTAAAAAATTATTGGCATATTCAGAAAGATGTAATTAATGTAATATTTAGATTTTGTTCAAAACTCGAAACTTTACATGCGTCCCAGTCATACGTTCTTTGTTAAATTAAGTTTCGAGTTTTGAAAAAAAAGATAAATTAAACATTTCCAATTACATCAAGAAATGCTAAAACTCAGCGACAGTACTAACTTTAATGTGCTCTTTCTGAATATGGCAATAATTTTTTTAGTAGAACTAATTTTTTTTTTAGGGGGGGGGGGGGTGTATGTCACGTGACGAGATCCTGTATTGGCAAACTATTTTACGGATACAGATTGATTTTCATATGACCATGAAAGAATTGGCAAACTAATAGTTGTTACTACACTCTGAATCTATTGTTTTCTTTTGTTCTTTACCAACAAGTACAAACTAAATAGTGGTTTTTCTTGCACGGTCAAATGAAAATACATACATACATACATTTTATTAAACTTCCTATAAAAGGTTTTTCAAGAATAATTTACACAAAGAATAGATATTTTGCATATAAAAAATACAAAGCATGATAGTTCGAGCGTTAAAATATATTTTTCGAGATATAAAATGGTGGATGTATCATATAGTACTATTTATATAGTACTATTTATGGAAAAACTGTCTTTGTTTTTTAGTTCTTTTTTTAAAAGAGTTCAGATTTGTTGTCTGTTTACAAGAATCGTCTAATTGGTTCCATAACTTTTTTGCTCTGTACAGGAAATCACTCTAGTGAGCCCCGTCTATTGTGCCAATTAATGATTCATTCACTAATTTATTTATGATTATCATTCTAACAAGCTCATTCATCCATTCAATCAGCCCGTCATCCTTCAATTAAAGCATAATTTTTTTTTTCTTGTGAGGGGTTGTCCTGTGATCGTTGGGTTTCCTGTGTTCGCGGTGGGAAAAAAGTGCGGGAAGTCAATATTTCAGCCTCGTTCTCAGAGTGGGACCTTTTTAGGCAATTGTTATTTTTTTAAGACGTATATACAGCCTAGCTCATTGACTATGGTATGGTGTGTGTGTGTAGGGTGGACAATCATTTTTTTGTATTTTTTTGTTATAAATTTTTATTTGATCATTGTAGAAACATGTTGCAGTTCAAGTTGCTGATTATTGTTCACAAAAACTGCTCATGTTTATGAAGAAAACATAGACGTAGTTTGAATAAAAAAAAGTGGGGTTTGTTTTCCAGCTTTTCCTTCCCTCGTCCATTATATAACGAGAGTTAAACAATGAAAACGTGCGATTGGGACCAAACAAAGTGTGCGAGAGTCCGTAATAACGGGAGTAACTTTCAGTCATTTCTTTTCCGGACGGGGACTAGATTTGTAACTTGATGATCTGTTAATCGTTTAAATTATCAAACGATTTGTTAAAATCACCACAAATGTCGGGATCCTTTCAACTTACCTCCTGTAATGTTTAGATCGACAACACTGATAGGATATCTATCTGGAAACTCTATTGTTAATCACTATTGGTGCCGTTCTGTCTGGCCAAAGTCCAGGAAGGTATGTTTATTTAGTGATATGTCGAAGCACGTACGTTCATTCCAACACTAGCGATTGTCAGTATTGTAGCTAGACATCAGTGCAGTTTGCCACGGTGATGATCATGACCGTTTGCGATTTGTTACTATAATCGAGTCGTTCTACTATAGCGAAGGAACTAAATAGTTATATACGCGGTATATACTGGACAGCATATTAGCTCCTACGATTATAAGGTATTGATATATTGTATAATGTTTTGGCCATGGTTTGATGTATGCTGATTTCCTAATTCCTCCATGTTGCAGATCTTTGATTGCTCTCCAAATAAAGAACGCACCGAGCTAGGCATTCTCTCCTATTCAAATCGACACATTTGAAATACTATAAGTAGGTAAGTAAGTATTAAAATTAGCAGATTAAGAGGATATTTTTTTCAATGACAAGCAATATTGGCAAAAAGCGCCATAAACTAGACTTTTGCACGAGTTTTAATCTCAATTTTCGTTTTGGGTTAACGCTCAAAAACCTCTTTAAACAGTTAGAAACTAATGTACTAAGATAACATGCCTGTTTAAGCGGTATTTTCAATTGTACAAAGATGTTTTGTTGAATTTGTGTTAGAATGCAGCTTTTTGGGGCATTTTTTAAAGAAAAGGTATGGGAAATAAACAGATAAAGGCCTAAACCTCATTTTCAATTCAAATTTTTGGTTTGGGTTAATAACACTTTGGCTCCACTTTCATCAGTCTTTTCCACTTACAAACAAGTTAAACTTTCTGAATAAATAGATTTTAGCCTTGTACAACAGCCGTTCTTCAAGAAATCAGTTTTTGGCGCTCACAGCTTCAGTACGAAAAAAGTATTGTCTTAATTTCTTTCGTAGATAGATATTGAACGTAGACTGATCTAACTAGTAATAATGACTGATTGTGTGTGTGTGTTTTTTTTTTAGTAGCGACTTGATGGGGGAACACACAGCGCCCTTACAATCGATGACACACATTCCAGTTTTGAAAAAACACCGTTTGGACATGGAGACCTCAAATGCCGATCATTCATTGAAATACACTCCACTCCGAGAACGACCACACACTCCTACAAATTTGACGTAAGTAATTTACGATCGCAACTAATAACATGTTTAACTATCTTTATTTTTAAAGAGAAACGTTTTAATCCCAAACGTTTTAGTCCCCCTGTCATAAACAGGGTATGGTTTTTCGAGCTTTCTGTCATAAACAGGGTATGTTTTTTTTAGTTTTCTGTCATGAACAGGGTATCCTTTTTACCCCATTTCCCAATTTCCTTACTTTGTTTTTGTCATAATCATGTATATTAATTAGGTAATATGATGAGCAGCGCGGTCTTTCGTCTTTCGGGAAATTCAGCACGTTTTCGCGGCATTAACACGGGGTCCTAAACTGTCATCTAACTAGTAATAATGACTGATTGTGTTTTTTTTTTTAGTAGCGACTTGATGGGGGAACAGACAGCGCTCTCACAATCAGTTTTGAAAGAACACCGTTTGGACATGGAGACCTCAAATGCCGATCATTCATTGAAATACACCCCAGTTCGGGCACGACCACACACTCCTACAAATTTGACGTAAGTAATTTACGATCGCAACTAATAACATGTTTAACTATCTTTATTTTTAAAGAGAAACGTTTTAATCCCAAACGTTTTAGTCCCCCTGTCATAAACAGGGTATGGTTTTTCGAGCTTTCTGTCATAAACAGGGTATGGTTTTTTGAGTTTTCTGTCATGAACAGGGTATCCTTTTTACCCCATTTCCCCATTTCCTTAGTTTTTTTTTTTTTTGTTGTCATAATCATGTATATTAATTAGGTAATATGATGAGCAGCGCGGTCTTTCGTCTTTCGGGAAATTTAGCACGTTTTCGCGGCATTAACACTGTCCTAAACTGTCATAAACAGGGTCCCATTTTTATCACTTGTCATAAACAGTGTATAAGAATTTGTTTGTTTTTTTGTCATAAAAAGTTTCTAGACAATAATGCCGACTCATTTTGTTTCAGCCAACAACGCAACAACATGTTAAAGGAATTGTCCAACGTATCGCGTGGGGAAGTGATCTATTATTGTTACTCCGAAGTAAGAATGAAGCTTTTTCCCAGTGTGCCAACTGGAACTTTAAAGACATGGGTGAGGAATCTAAAAATATTAAAACCAAGATGCTCAGTCCAAGAACACATTCATTTCAAAGACAGGATTCCCGATATTGCAATAGGCGCCTTCAAACTGATTTCACAATTCGACGTATTTAGACTAATTACCCATTGTGAGGGTAGAGAGACCCTTAGCTCTCCCCCCAAAAAGCGCAAGTTTAATATTTCGCATAGTTTGTCGGCGACAAACCAAAATCAATCAGTAGTTCCATCGAGCATGTCGCATAGCAATGATGCAGATAAACTAGATAGTGGGCCGTCAAAATTGTTGCTCTTAGGGGAATCGACAGCCGCACACTGTACTCATAAATCGAAATTGCAGCACGCGCACTCATTCACTAGTAGAAATAACACCATTATCCATGGCGGTATTAATGATAACAATGATAATAGCAGCAGTAGTTCTTATATATGCTCTAGCGAAGTCGAAATAAAAACACGTGTTCCTCTGGCCTCCGAAAATGATTCACAACTGCCTCCGCGGGAAAATTTCATACCACAAATTCCAGTTGAAATTGTAAATGACAGTAGTAGCTCTTCGGAGGACGAAGTCACATCAGTTTCTTCCTCCAGCAATCGTCGCGCTAGTAGAAAAATTTCGCTCGACCAGCTAGATGCAAATGTTACCAACGAGATCGAAAAGTTCAAGTCTTTTTACACTCGGCCGCTAAACACGCAACGAAACTGTCATGTTTTGCAAGACGCGACTGTTCTTAAAACCATCGAGAGACTCCTAGGCTATTTTAAATACGTGAAGGACGTTCGTCCAGGCGTGACCATCTCGTTTGAGCATGTCGAGCACGGAGACTTGGTAGAGGGGTTTTGTAATTATTTAAGGTCGAGCGACCGAAATCTTCAGAGCATCACCGTATCCAGGTACGTCTCGGCCCTTATAAGTGTTGTTCGCTATTTGCACCGTGACCAGACTGCAACCGAGCAAGAGGGTCTTCCTTCCATTTCTAGATTGCGCGCGCTCCAAAGCCAGTTAGAATTTGACGCTAGGAGGGAAAGACCAGCGGTAGGGAAAAAAAAGTCTATTTTGTACGAAGAAATACTTGAGATAGCTAGGAATTTGTTGCACGAGTTCGAAGACTCGCCGACAGGTGTGACCAAGGCGAAAGCTCTCATGAATTTGTGCATTCTTTTATTGTACACACACGCGACCGGCCGGTGTAAGGAGTTCATCTCGCTCAGAATAGCCGAGACGGAGGCCTCCGTCAGTTCGCTAGATGGTAATTTTTTAGTTCATGATGGCGACACCCTCATTTTGTTGTGCAACGATTATAAGACTAAGCGATTTTACGGCCCGGACAGGACTGTTTTAAGAGGGAGTCAGCTCGAGTACCATATTTGCCTTTACATTAAGTCCTATCGGTCCAAACTGCTTCAGGGAGCCAGCCACGATTTTTTTCTCGTGAATGCAAGGGGCCAGCCATTTTGCGTCGCATCATTCAACAAGTACATAGGGAACCTCTTCGAACGCCACTGCGACTTAAGATTAGGCGTGAACGATATTCGTCATAGCGTAGTTTCGTATTTCTTAAGCCTTCCAGAGGCACACGACAGTGGTCAATTGCTAGAAAGTCTAGCAACCGTTATGCGACACAGTGTCAGGTCGCAACGCAGGTTTTACGACGACCGTAGCAGAGACGAAAAAAAAACTCCTGCTCTAGGAGTCCTCGCACGAAAAGCAAATGAGACAATTTTCGCAGACCACTCGCGCGACGATGAATTTGCAATTGCGGCAACTAGTCATGACGATGATGGTTACGCAGACGCTATGGCGACACCAGGCGATTTTGTGGCCTTAGTTGCGAGTAATTCAACCGGTCAATCTCCGCAAATTCTTTTGGCCAAAGTTTTACGTTACAGCGGTAACAAAAAGGATGTCGTCCTAGCACACTTCGACGAGGTCTCTCAAAATTGCTTTAGAATGGTCACAGGGAAAAGTTATGTGGAGTCTAGCGCCAGTGTTCTCTTTCCAATAGATCTCGTATACAACGCAAGCGATCGGCTTTACGAGTTGCGTTCAGATAGGCTAGATTTACACAGGCAGGCTCGCACTTGATTTCTTTGAGGTTTTTTCCCCCGGCCCTGCTACTTGTCATTTACCATTTTTTAATGTCGGAGAGAGCACGTGTTTTCAAGTCGATGCGCCTTCGTAAATATGTTGACGCCCAATATATTGGTTATTTAGGCAAGGTTTTTTTTTTGGATAATAATTAAAAAAATATATTAATGATGCAAATAGTTCAGTTTCGGCAGTTCATCTTGTTATAAACCTATAGCTGGCCGACAATTAAATTGTTATAAGTATGTAGGTTGACGCCCAATATGCTGTCAGACCGTAATTTTTGAACTGTTTGGTAAAAATTATGCCAGAGGTATTGGACGAAATCCTTTGCAGTCTGTTTCGTCTCGAATGCGAAAGTCGTATATGAAGGCAAAAATGTATTACAAGTCAAAAACATTTTTTTCCCGTTCTCTCTTTTCTATATATTTGTCTGCAAATACAACTTTCGCATTTGTTCTCTTTTTGTTAAAAAAAGCAAAATATATAAAAATATATACGTTGCGTTTACGTTACGTGTTTTCAGCTGTTACTGTTAATTTATAGAGAAATTTAGTTTTGGTTCATTGTTACAGTTAATTCATTAGTTAATGTTAGGATTGAGAACATCTAGAAATATATTGGTTATTTAGGCAAGGTTTTTTTTTTGGATAATAATTAAAAAAATATATTAATGATGCGAATAGTTCAGTTTCGGCAGTTCATCTTGTTATAACCTAGCTGGCTGACAATTAAATATAGGTTGACGCCCAATATGCTGTCAGACCGTAATTTTTGAACTGTTTGGTAAAAATTATGCCAGAGGTATTGGACGAAATCCTTTGCAGTCTGTTTCGTCTCGAATGCGAAAGTCGTATACGAAGGCAAAAATGTATTACAAGTCAAAAACATTTTTTTCCCGTTCTCTCTTTTCTATATATTTGTCTGCAAATACAACTTTCGCATTTGTTCTCTTTTTGTATAAAAAAAAGCAAAATCTAAAAATATATATACGTTGCGTTTACGTTACGTGTTTTCAGCTGTTACTGTTAATTTATAGAGAAATTTAGTTTTGGTTCATTGTTACAGTTAATTCATTAGTTAATGTTAGTTTTAAAAACATCTAGAAATATATTAGTTATTTAGGCAAGGTTTTTTTTGGATAATAATTTAAAAAAAATATTAATGATGCGTTTGTAATTAAGTGGGAAAGAAATAGAAAACGTTCGTTCTTGCAATTACGTGTAAATACGTCAAGGCTATTGATTGTTATGTACCCATGTTTATTTCAAATAAAAATATTTAAGTGTATAATTCAGTGGTCCTGTGTTTTTTATTTGTTATCAATAATGATCGACTGAATGAATTGAGAGCATTATTATTATGAAAAAAAATACTGCTTACTGACGGAATGAATAAATGGTTGGAATAATGATTTGATGAATGAATGAATGAATGGATGAACGAATGAATAAACGAATGGCTGATGAATAAATGAATGAATGGATGATTGAATGAATGAATGAATGAATAAACGAATGGATGAATAGTAGTACTAATACTAGTAGTAGTACTAGTACTAGGTTTAGGGTTAGGTTTAGGAATAGGTTTAATTTATGCCATTATTGGGAGTTTATGAATGAAACAAAAGTCTAATGCAGAATTTTCAACTGAGTCATTGTGGTATAGTGGTGTAGTCTCTGGACTTAGAAGCAAGAGATCCTGGTTCTATTCCCAGCCGTGGTAAGAAAAAGGAAAAAATAAAAAGCACAGGTAACCCAATTACATTAATTCAATAGTTAGTTATGTGTTAGGTATAGTAAGGCAAATTAGCAAGTCAAGTGGGAATGTTAGGTAAGTGAGAGAGTTAGGGGGGGGGAGAGGTGTAAGTGAGATCAAAAGGAGGGTGTGGTAAGTAGGTTAGATCCCCCTGTTTTATTTAGTCCCATAAATAAAATCCCTTAGATTTAGAATGTCAGATTGTACCAGTTCAAGACTATTGTACTGGTTCAAAATTGTTCAAAATAAATTGAACTGGTTTAAAATCATATTGAACCTGAACTACAACATAAACACCTATTTCAAAAAAGGTTGTCATCGCCAAAAATGCACTATGGGTATAATCCTAAGTCGTGAAATTTTCAATCATGCCAACTCCACTAAACAACGATCTCCGCTGGAGAGTTATATGTCTTGTCGAAGGACTGAAAATGTGCCTAGAAGACACGTACTGACAGCTTTTCTGCTTTTCTGTGGATACTTTAGATTATACCTATAGTGTACTTGGGTCTTGGAATAACCTATCGCCTATCGCTTTTGGCGATGACAACTTTTTTTGAAATAGCTACGTGTATATACACCTAATTGTCACATGAAAAAAGAACATTAGTAATTTAGTAACAAAGGAATAACAAAAGCAAGAGTTCAGCTTGAGTGATCTTGTTTTGTCTTTTAATTAATTCCTATCCTACTAAATCACAAAAGACAGGACAACGTTCTTGCAATTGGGTGTATATTTAAAATGAGAAGAAGAAGAAAAAAAAAGAAGACAGCTAGTGACTGAAAGGTTAAAAAGAAATGATCAGTTGATAAATATGAAACGTTTATCCGTAAAAGCTGGTTTCGTTTGCAAAACTGATAGCCATCTAGTCGAAAAACGTTTAAAGAGATATCGGCATATCTGCTAAACGTTTTGGGATTTTTCGGTTAAAAACGCTTTTGCTTCAACCCTTGCATGGGTTAATCGTTTTTGGGATTATACAGGATAGCACAAACGCTTTTATGGTTAGGGTTAAAAAGAAATGATCAGTTGATAAATATGAAACGTTTATCCGTAAAAGCTGGTTTCGTTTGCAAAACTGATAGCCATCTAGTCGAAAAACGTTTAAAGAGATATCGGCATATCTGCTAAACGTTTTGGGATTTTTCGGTTAAAAACGCTTTTGCTTCAACCCTTGGGTTAATCGTTTTTGGGATTATACAGGATAGCACAAACGCTTTTATGGTTAGGGTTAGGGTTAGGGTTAGGAGTGAACCCTGAATTTGGGGTTACTTAAAATTTGCCTAAGAATGTTAAAACAAATATGTGCAACTCCATTGAGATTGTTTTCAGTTTCAGTTTAATGTTGCCATAATAGTGAAACTAATCCAGGCACGGACGTCAGCGGTGATTACAATTAAGTATTACATTAACAATTTACAATTATAAACAAAGTATATCGCAATATATCTGCAAGTTTATATACTTGCAAGATAATCAGGGTGTCAATCCCAAAATGTGGATCAAAAATCAAAAATCTCTTTTGCAAATATAAAGGGACAAAAACAAATGAGAAAAAAACCCTTTCTGATTATTATTGTAGTGCATTATTCTGAAAAAGCATGTATGTATAGTGTTTGATAAACTAGTTGTTGGCGAGAGAACTATCATGAAAACTGATTCTCTGCAAAAGGACCTTTTACAAATACCTTTTACTTACGAGAACAGTTTTTTTGAAAGGAAAAACAAACTTAAAAGTAACGAAGGAAAGTTGAAAGAAGGGAGAAAAAATTGAAGACAAAAGTGAAGACAAGTTAGTTGAAAGAAAAAAGGAATTGAAACAAAAAAAAGAGAGTTGGTAGAAAGGGAGACGGAATTTAAGACAAAAGAAAAAGAGTGGGTGTTTTTTTTAAGGGTTTAAAAAAGCTATTAAAAAGAAAACACGCGTAAATCATCTCACAAAATATTTATTTAACCTTTGACTAAATTGCTACACATTACTTGGATTAGTTTTTTCTTGCTATTTTAGACTTTTTTTGTTTTCAAAACTTGACTCACTTACTTATTTACACACTTACACACACAAATCCATTCAGGAAGTCGTCCTAAAAGTTTCCATTCTCGCTGGCAATCTTGTGTGCAAAACACTAACAAAATATTATAACAACCACAACACTGACTTCAGGCCTTATATATCATTTTCTATCACGTCCAAATATAAAAGGGCCTGATCTTCAAATCCTTGGTCGGGGAATTAGCTGCAAGCAAAAGACAAGTTAAAATCCAAGCTGAACACTTCCACTGCAAGCAGTTCTAATTGCAAGCTAGTGATGTATGTTTGAGTAGGACAAAAAAAACACCGCCTGGCTGGCCCACACCTCCAAGGCAAGGCCGCAATTGCACGCTGAAGTCCTGTGCACAGCCCCAGACGTGAGAGTTTAAAACATTCTGAAACAGTCCATTTTAGCATTTAGTCAATTGATTAACTAGGGCCAATTGATCACAGATCGCTCTGTTTTCCAATTCCCCACAGCTAGTTCAAACAGAAAAAACAAACCATACAGACTGCACTATACATAGAGAAACTTTGACATCATAATCATTACTAAACAGACCTGCAGGTCTACAGTATAATATAATTCATTCATTACCTGCAATGATTCAACACGTCGTACGGCATGCAACTGCACTGTACTGTCGTGAACACCAATTGACGCTGAAAAGCAATTTAAGCAAAGTTAAAATCCAAGCTGTCAAACACTGCCACTGCAAGCAGTTCTAATGGCCCACACCTCCAAGGCAAGGCCGCAATTGCACGCTGAAGTCCTGTGCACAGCCCCAGACGTGAGAGTTTAAAACATTCTGAAACAGTCCATTTTAGCATTTAGTCAATTGATTAACTAGGGCCAATTGATCACAGATCGCTCTGTTTTCAAATTCCCCACAGCTAGTTCAAACAGAAAAAACAAACCATACAGACTGCACTATACATAGAGAAACTTTGACATCATAATCATTACTAAACAGACCTGCAGGTCTACAGTATAATATAATTCATTCATTACCTGCAATGATTCAACACGTCGTACGGCATGCAACTGCACTGTACTGTCGTGAACACCAATTGACGCTGAAAAGCAATTTAAGCAAAGTTAAAATCCAAGCTGTCAAACACTGCCACTGCAAGCAGTTCTAATGGCCCACACCTCCAAGGCAAGGCCGCAATTGCACGCTGAAGTCCTGTGCACAGCCCCAGACGTGAGAGTTTAAAACATTCTGAAACAGTCCATTTTAGCATTTAGTCAATTGATTAACTAGGGCCAATTGATCACAGATCGCTCTGTTTTCCAATTCCCCACAGCTAGTTCAAACAGAAAAAAACAAACCATACAGACTGCACTATACATAGAGAAACTTTGACATCATAATCATTACTAAACAGACCTGCAGGTCTACAGTATAATATAATTCATTCATTACCTGCAATGATTCAACACGTCGTACGGCATGCAACTGCACTGTACTGTCGTGAACACCAATTGACGCTGAAAAGCAATTTAAGCAAAGTTAAAATCCAAGCTGTCAAACACTGCCACTGCAAGCAGTTCTAATGGCCCACACCTCCAAGGCAAGGCCGCAATTGCACGCTGAAGTCCTGTGCACAGCCCCAGACGTGAGAGTTTAAAACATTCTGAAACAGTCCATTTTAGCATTTAGTCAATTGATTAACTAGGGCCAATTGATCACAGATCGCTCTGTTTTCCAATTCCCCACAGCTAGTTCAAACAGAAAAAAACAAACCATACAGACTGCACTATACATAGAGAAACTTTGACATCATAATCATTACTAAACAGACCTGCAGGTCTACAGTATAATATAATTCATTCATTACCTGCAATGATTCAACACGTCGTACGGCATGCAACTGCACTGTACTGTCGTGAACACCAATTGACGCTGAAAAGCAATTTAAGCAAAGTTAAAATCCAAGCTGTCAAACACTGCCACTGCAAGCAGTTCTAATGGCCCACACCTCCAAGGCAAGGCCGCAATTGCACGCTGAAGTCCTGTGCACAGCCCCAGACGTGAGAGTTTAAAACATTCTGAAACAGTCCATTTTAGCATTTAGTCAATTGATTAACTAGGGCCAATTGATCACAGATCGCTCTGTTTTCCAATTCCCCACAGCTAGTTCAAACAGAAAAAACAAACCATACAGACTGCACTATACATAGAGAAACTTTGACATCATAATCATTACTAAACAGACCTGCAGGTCTACAGTATAATATAATTCATTCATTACCTGCAATGATTCAACACGTCGTACGGCATGCAACTGCACTGTACTGTCGTGAACACCAATTGACGCTGAAAAGCAATTTAAGCAAAGTTAAAATCCAAGCTGTCAAACACTGCCACTGCAAGCAGTTCTAATGGCCCACACCTCCAAGGCAAGGCCGCAATTGCACGCTGAAGTCCTGTGCACAGCCCCAGACGTGAGAGTTTAAAACATTCTGAAACAGTCCATTTTAGCATTTAGTCAATTGATTAACTAGGGCCAATTGATCACAGATCGCTCTGTTTTCCAATTCCCCACAGCTAGTTCAAACAGAAAAAACAAACCATACAGACTGCACTATACATAGAGAAACTTTGACATCATAATCATTACTAAACAGACCTGCAGGTCTACAGTATAATATAATTCATTCATTACCTGCAATGATTCAACACGTCGTACGGCATGCAACTGCACTGTACTGTCGTGAACACCAATTGACGCTGAAAAGCAATTTAAGCAAAGTTAAAATCCAAGCTGTCAAACACTGCCACTGCAAGCAGTTCTAATGGCCCACACCTCCAAGGCAAGGCCGCAATTGCACGCTGAAGTCCTGTGCACAGCCCCAGACGTGAGAGTTTAAAACATTCTGAAACAGTCCATTTTAGCATTTAGTCAATTGATTAACTAGGGCCAATTGATCACAGATCGCTCTGTTTTCCAATTCCCCACAGCTAGTTCAAACAGAAAAAAACAAACCATACAGACTGCACTATACATAGAGAAACTTTGACATCATAATCATTACTAAACAGACCTGCAGGTCTACAGTATAATATAATTCATTCATTACCTGCAATGATTCAACACGTCGTACGGCATGCAACTGCACTGTACTGTCGTGAACACCAATTGACGCTGAAAAGCAATTTAAGCAAAGTTAAAATCCAAGCTGTCAAACACTGCCACTGCAAGCAGTTCTAATGGCCCACACCTCCAAGGCAAGGCCGCAATTGCACGCTGAAGTCCTGTGCACAGCCCCAGACGTGAGAGTTTAAAACATTCTGAAACAGTCCATTTTAGCATTTAGTCAATTGATTAACTAGGGCCAATTGATCACAGATCGCTCTGTTTTCCAATTCCCCACAGCTAGTTCAAACAGAAAAAACAAACCATACAGACTGCACTATACATAGAGAAACTTTGACATCATAATCATTACTAAACAGACCTGCAGGTCTACAGTATAATATAATTCATTCATTACCTGCAATGATTCAACACGTCGTACGGCATGCAACTGCACTGTACTGTCGTGAACACCAATTGACGCTGAAAAGCAATTTAAGCAAAGTTAAAATCCAAGCTGTCAAACACTGCCACTGCAAGCAGTTCTAATGGCCCACACCTCCAAGGCAAGGCCGCAATTGCACGCTGAAGTCCTGTGCACAGCCCCAGACGTGAGAGTTTAAAACATTCTGAAACAGTCCATTTTAGCATTTAGTCAATTGATTAACTAGGGCCAATTGATCACAGATCGCTCTGTTTTCCAATTCCCCACAGCTAGTTCAAACAGAAAAAACAAACCATACAGACTGCACTATACATAGAGAAACTTTGACATCATAATCATTACTAAACAGACCTGCAGGTCTACAGTATAATATAATTCATTCATTACCTGCAATGATTCAACACGTCGTACGGCATGCAACTGCACTGTACTGTCGTGAACACCAATTGACGCTGAAAAGCAATTTAAGCAAAGTTAAAATCCAAGCTGTCAAACACTGCCACTGCAAGCAGTTCTAATGGCCCACACCTCCAAGGCAAGGCCGCAATTGCACGCTGAAGTCCTGTGCACAGCCCCAGACGTGAGAGTTTAAAACATTCTGAAACAGTCCATTTTAGCATTTAGTCAATTGATTAACTAGGGCCAATTGATCACAGATCGCTCTGTTTTCCAATTCCCCACAGCTAGTTCAAACAGAAAAAACAAACCATACAGACTGCACTATACATAGAGAAACTTTGACATCATAATCATTACTAAACAGACCTGCAGGTCTACAGTATAATATAATTCATTCATTACCTGCAATGATTCAACACGTCGTACGGCATGCAACTGCACTGTACTGTCGTGAACACCAATTGACGCTGAAAAGCAATTTAAGCAAAGTTAAAATCCAAGCTGTCAAACACTGCCACTGCAAGCAGTTCTAATGGCCCACACCTCCAAGGCAAGGCCGCAATTGCACGCTGAAGTCCTGTGCACAGCCCCAGACGTGAGAGTTTAAAACATTCTGAAACAGTCCATTTTAGCATTTAGTCAATTGATTAACTAGGGCCAATTGATCACAGATCGCTCTGTTTTCCAATTCCCCACAGCTAGTTCAAACAGAAAAAACAAACCATACAGACTGCACTATACATAGAGAAACTTTGACATCATAATCATTACTAAACAGACCTGCAGGTCTACAGTATAATATAATTCATTCATTACCTGCAATGATTCAACACGTCGTACGGCATGCAACTGCACTGTACTGTCGTGAACACCAATTGACGCTGAAAAGCAATTTAAGCAAAGTTAAAATCCAAGCTGTCAAACACTGCCACTGCAAGCAGTTCTAATGGCCCACACCTCCAAGGCAAGGCCGCAATTGCACGCTGAAGTCCTGTGCACAGCCCCAGACGTGAGAGTTTAAAACATTCTGAAACAGTCCATTTTAGCATTTAGTCAATTGATTAACTAGGGCCAATTGATCACAGATCGCTCTGTTTTCCAATTCCCCACAGCTAGTTCAAACAGAAAAAACAAACCATACAGACTGCACTATACATAGAGAAACTTTGACATCATAATCATTACTAAACAGACCTGCAGGTCTACAGTATAATATAATTCATTCATTACCTGCAATGATTCAACACGTCGTACGGCATGCAACTGCACTGTACTGTCGTGAACACCAATTGACGCTGAAAAGCAATTTAAGCAAAGTTAAAATCCAAGCTGTCAAACACTGCCACTGCAAGCAGTTCTAATGGCCCACACCTCCAAGGCAAGGCCGCAATTGCACGCTGAAGTCCTGTGCACAGCCCCAGACGTGAGAGTTTAAAACATTCTGAAACAGTCCATTTTAGCATTTAGTCAATTGATTAACTAGGGCCAATTGATCACAGATCGCTCTGTTTTCCAATTCCCCACAGCTAGTTCAAACAGAAAAAAACAAACCATACAGACTGCACTATACATAGAGAAACTTTGACATCATAATCATTACTAAACAGACCTGCAGGTCTACAGTATAATATAATTCATTCATTACCTGCAATGATTCAACACGTCGTACGGCATGCAACTGCACTGTACTGTCGTGAACACCAATTGACGCTGAAAAGCAATTTAAGCAAAGTTAAAATCCAAGCTGTCAAACACTGCCACTGCAAGCAGTTCTAATGGCCCACACCTCCAAGGCAAGGCCGCAATTGCACGCTGAAGTCCTGTGCACAGCCCCAGACGTGAGAGTTTAAAACATTCTGAAACAGTCCATTTTAGCATTTAGTCAATTGATTAACTAGGGCCAATTGATCACAGATCGCTCTGTTTTCCAATTCCCCACAGCTAGTTCAAACAGAAAAAACAAACCATACAGACTGCACTATACATAGAGAAACTTTGACATCATAATCATTACTAAACAGACCTGCAGGTCTACAGTATAATATAATTCATTCATTACCTGCAATGATTCAACACGTCGTACGGCATGCAACTGCACTGTACTGTCGTGAACACCAATTGACGCTGAAAAGCAATTTAAGCAAAGTTAAAATCCAAGCTGTCAAACACTGCCACTGCAAGCAGTTCTAATGGCCCACACCTCCAAGGCAAGGCCGCAATTGCACGCTGAAGTCCTGTGCACAGCCCCAGACGTGAGAGTTTAAAACATTCTGAAACAGTCCATTTTAGCATTTAGTCAATTGATTAACTAGGGCCAATTGATCACAGATCGCTCTGTTTTCCAATTCCCCACAGCTAGTTCAAACAGAAAAAAACAAACCATACAGACTGCACTATACATAGAGAAACTTTGACATCATAATCATTACTAAACAGACCTGCAGGTCTACAGTATAATATAATTCATTCATTACCTGCAATGATTCAACACGTCGTACGGCATGCAACTGCACTGTACTGTCGTGAACACCAATTGACGCTGAAAAGCAATTTAAGCAAAGTTAAAATCCAAGCTGTCAAACACTGCCACTGCAAGCAGTTCTAATGGCCCACACCTCCAAGGCAAGGCCGCAATTGCACGCTGAAGTCCTGTGCACAGCCCCAGACGTGAGAGTTTAAAACATTCTGAAACAGTCCATTTTAGCATTTAGTCAATTGATTAACTAGGGCCAATTGATCACAGATCGCTCTGTTTTCCAATTCCCCACAGCTAGTTCAAACAGAAAAAACAAACCATACAGACTGCACTATACATAGAGAAACTTTGACATCATAATCATTACTAAACAGACCTGCAGGTCTACAGTATAATATAATTCATTCATTACCTGCAATGATTCAACACGTCGTACGGCATGCAACTGCACTGTACTGTCGTGAACACCAATTGACGCTGAAAAGCAATTTAAGCAAAGTTAAAATCCAAGCTGTCAAACACTGCCACTGCAAGCAGTTCTAATGGCCCACACCTCCAAGGCAAGGCCGCAATTGCACGCTGAAGTCCTGTGCACAGCCCCAGACGTGAGAGTTTAAAACATTCTGAAACAGTCCATTTTAGCATTTAGTCAATTGATTAACTAGGGCCAATTGATCACAGATCGCTCTGTTTTCCAATTCCCCACAGCTAGTTCAAACAGAAAAAACAAACCATACAGACTGCACTATACATAGAGAAACTTTGACATCATAATCATTACTAAACAGACCTGCAGGTCTACAGTATAATATAATTCATTCATTACCTGCAATGATTCAACACGTCGTACGGCATGCAACTGCACTGTACTGTCGTGAACACCAATTGACCTGAAAAGCAATTTAAGCAAAGTTAAAATCCAAGCTGTCAAACACTGCCACTGCAAGCAGTTCTAATGGCCCACACCTCCAAGGCAAGGCCGCAATTGCACGCTGAAGTCCTGTGCACAGCCCCAGACGTGAGAGTTTAAAACATTCTGAAACAGTCCATTTTAGCATTTAGTCAATTGATTAACTAGGGCCAATTGATCACAGATCGCTCTGTTTTCCAATTCCCCACAGCTAGTTCAAACAGAAAAAACAAACCATACAGACTGCACTATACATAGAGAAACTTTGACATCATAATCATTACTAAACAGACCTGCAGGTCTACAGTATAATATAATTCATTCATTACCTGCAATGATTCAACACGTCGTACGGCATGCAACTGCACTGTACTGTCGTGAACACCAATTGACGCTGAAAAGCAATTTAAGCAAAGTTAAAATCCAAGCTGTCAAACACTGCCACTGCAAGCAGTTCTAATGGCCCACACCTCCAAGGCAAGGCCGCAATTGCACGCTGAAGTCCTGTGCACAGCCCCAGACGTGAGAGTTTAAAACATTCTGAAACAGTCCATTTTAGCATTTAGTCAATTGATTAACTAGGGCCAATTGATCACAGATCGCTCTGTTTTCCAATTCCCCACAGCTAGTTCAAACAGAAAAAACAAACCATACAGACTGCACTATACATAGAGAAACTTTGACATCATAATCATTACTAAACAGACCTGCAGGTCTACAGTATAATATAATTCATTCATTACCTGCAATGATTCAACACGTCGTACGGCATGCAACTGCACTGTACTGTCGTGAACACCAATTGACGCTGAAAAGCAATTTAAGCAAAGTTAAAATCCAAGCTGTCAAACACTGCCACTGCAAGCAGTTCTAATGGCCCACACCTCCAAGGCAAGGCCGCAATTGCACGCTGAAGTCCTGTGCACAGCCCCAGACGTGAGAGTTTAAAACATTCTGAAACAGTCCATTTTAGCATTTAGTCAATTGATTAACTAGGGCCAATTGATCACAGATCGCTCTGTTTTCCAATTCCCCACAGCTAGTTCAAACAGAAAAAACAAACCATACAGACTGCACTATACATAGAGAAACTTTGACATCATAATCATTACTAAACAGACCTGCAGGTCTACAGTATAATATAATTCATTCATTACCTGCAATGATTCAACACGTCGTACGGCATGCAACTGCACTGTACTGTCGTGAACACCAATTGACGCTGAAAAGCAATTTAAGCAAAGTTAAAATCCAAGCTGTCAAACACTGCCACTGCAAGCAGTTCTAATGGCCCACACCTCCAAGGCAAGGCCGCAATTGCACGCTGAAGTCCTGTGCACAGCCCCAGACGTGAGAGTTTAAAACATTCTGAAACAGTCCATTTTAGCATTTAGTCAATTGATTAACTAGGGCCAATTGATCACAGATCGCTCTGTTTTCCAATTCCCCACAGCTAGTTCAAACAGAAAAAACAAACCATACAGACTGCACTATACATAGAGAAACTTTGACATCATAATCATTACTAAACAGACCTGCAGGTCTACAGTATAATATAATTCATTCATTACCTGCAATGATTCAACACGTCGTACGGCATGCAACTGCACTGTACTGTCGTGAACACCAATTGACGCTGAAAAGCAATTTAAGCAAAGTTAAAATCCAAGCTGTCAAACACTGCCACTGCAAGCAGTTCTAATGGCCCACACCTCCAAGGCAAGGCCGCAATTGCACGCTGAAGTCCTGTGCACAGCCCCAGACGTGAGAGTTTAAAACATTCTGAAACAGTCCATTTTAGCATTTAGTCAATTGATTAACTAGGGCCAATTGATCACAGATCGCTCTGTTTTCCAATTCCCCACAGCTAGTTCAAACAGAAAAAACAAACCATACAGACTGCACTATACATAGAGAAACTTTGACATCATAATCATTACTAAACAGACCTGCAGGTCTACAGTATAATATAATTCATTCATTACCTGCAATGATTCAACACGTCGTACGGCATGCAACTGCACTGTACTGTCGTGAACACCAATTGACGCTGAAAAGCAATTTAAGCAAAGTTAAAATCCAAGCTGTCAAACACTGCCACTGCAAGCAGTTCTAATGGCCCACACCTCCAAGGCAAGGCCGCAATTGCACGCTGAAGTCCTGTGCACAGCCCCAGACGTGAGAGTTTAAAACATTCTGAAACAGTCCATTTTAGCATTTAGTCAATTGATTAACTAGGGCCAATTGATCACAGATCGCTCTGTTTTCCAATTCCCCACAGCTAGTTCAAACAGAAAAAACAAACCATACAGACTGCACTATACATAGAGAAACTTTGACATCATAATCATTACTAAACAGACCTGCAGGTCTACAGTATAATATAATTCATTCATTACCTGCAATGATTCAACACGTCGTACGGCATGCAACTGCACTGTACTGTCGTGAACACCAATTGACGCTGAAAAGCAATTTAAGCAAAGTTAAAATCCAAGCTGTCAAACACTGCCACTGCAAGCAGTTCTAATGGCCCACACCTCCAAGGCAAGGCCGCAATTGCACGCTGAAGTCCTGTGCACAGCCCCAGACGTGAGAGTTTAAAACATTCTGAAACAGTCCATTTTAGCATTTAGTCAATTGATTAACTAGGGCCAATTGATCACAGATCGCTCTGTTTTCCAATTCCCCACAGCTAGTTCAAACAGAAAAAACAAACCATACAGACTGCACTATACATAGAGAAACTTTGACATCATAATCATTACTAAACAGACCTGCAGGTCTACAGTATAATATAATTCATTCATTACCTGCAATGATTCAACACGTCGTACGGCATGCAACTGCACTGTACTGTCGTGAACACCAATTGACGCTGAAAAGCAATTTAAGCAAAGTTAAAATCCAAGCTGTCAAACACTGCCACTGCAAGCAGTTCTAATGGCCCACACCTCCAAGGCAAGGCCGCAATTGCACGCTGAAGTCCTGTGCACAGCCCCAGACGTGAGAGTTTAAAACATTCTGAAACAGTCCATTTTAGCATTTAGTCAATTGATTAACTAGGGCCAATTGATCACAGATCGCTCTGTTTTCCAATTCCCCACAGCTAGTTCAAACAGAAAAAACAAACCATACAGACTGCACTATACATAGAGAAACTTTGACATCATAATCATTACTAAACAGACCTGCAGGTCTACAGTATAATATAATTCATTCATTACCTGCAATGATTCAACACGTCGTACGGCATGCAACTGCACTGTACTGTCGTGAACACCAATTGACGCTGAAAAGCAATTTAAGCAAAGTTAAAATCCAAGCTGTCAAACACTGCCACTGCAAGCAGTTCTAATGGCCCACACCTCCAAGGCAAGGCCGCAATTGCACGCTGAAGTCCTGTGCACAGCCCCAGACGTGAGAGTTTAAAACATTCTGAAACAGTCCATTTTAGCATTTAGTCAATTGATTAACTAGGGCCAATTGATCACAGATCGCTCTGTTTTCCAATTCCCCACAGCTAGTTCAAACAGAAAAAACAAACCATACAGACTGCACTATACATAGAGAAACTTTGACATCATAATCATTACTAAACAGACCTGCAGGTCTACAGTATAATATAATTCATTCATTACCTGCAATGATTCAACACGTCGTACGGCATGCAACTGCACTGTACTGTCGTGAACACCAATTGACGCTGAAAAGCAATTTAAGCAAAGTTAAAATCCAAGCTGTCAAACACTGCCACTGCAAGCAGTTCTAATGGCCCACACCTCCAAGGCAAGGCCGCAATTGCACGCTGAAGTCCTGTGCACAGCCCCAGACGTGAGAGTTTAAAACATTCTGAAACAGTCCATTTTAGCATTTAGTCAATTGATTAACTAGGGCCAATTGATCACAGATCGCTCTGTTTTCCAATTCCCCACAGCTAGTTCAAACAGAAAAAAACAAACCATACAGACTGCACTATACATAGAGAAACTTTGACATCATAATCATTACTAAACAGACCTGCAGGTCTACAGTATAATATAATTCATTCATTACCTGCAATGATTCAACACGTCGTACGGCATGCAACTGCACTGTACTGTCGTGAACACCAATTGACGCTGAAAAGCAATTTAAGCAAAGTTAAAATCCAAGCTGTCAAACACTGCCACTGCAAGCAGTTCTAATGGCCCACACCTCCAAGGCAAGGCCGCAATTGCACGCTGAAGTCCTGTGCACAGCCCCAGACGTGAGAGTTTAAAACATTCTGAAACAGTCCATTTTAGCATTTAGTCAATTGATTAACTAGGGCCAATTGATCACAGATCGCTCTGTTTTCCAATTCCCCACAGCTAGTTCAAACAGAAAAAACAAACCATACAGACTGCACTATACATAGAGAAACTTTGACATCATAATCATTACTAAACAGACCTGCAGGTCTACAGTATAATATAATTCATTCATTACCTGCAATGATTCAACACGTCGTACGGCATGCAACTGCACTGTACTGTCGTGAACACCAATTGACGCTGAAAAGCAATTTAAGCAAAGTTAAAATCCAAGCTGTCAAACACTGCCACTGCAAGCAGTTCTAATGGCCCACACCTCCAAGGCAAGGCCGCAATTGCACGCTGAAGTCCTGTGCACAGCCCCAGACGTGAGAGTTTAAAACATTCTGAAACAGTCCATTTTAGCATTTAGTCAATTGATTAACTAGGGCCAATTGATCACAGATCGCTCTGTTTTCCAATTCCCCACAGCTAGTTCAAACAGAAAAAAACAAACCATACAGACTGCACTATACATAGAGAAACTTTGACATCATAATCATTACTAAACAGACCTGCAGGTCTACAGTATAATATAATTCATTCATTACCTGCAATGATTCAACACGTCGTACGGCATGCAACTGCACTGTACTGTCGTGAACACCAATTGACGCTGAAAAGCAATTTAAGCAAAGTTAAAATCCAAGCTGTCAAACACTGCCACTGCAAGCAGTTCTAATGGCCCACACCTCCAAGGCAAGGCCGCAATTGCACGCTGAAGTCCTGTGCACAGCCCCAGACGTGAGAGTTTAAAACATTCTGAAACAGTCCATTTTAGCATTTAGTCAATTGATTAACTAGGGCCAATTGATCACAGATCGCTCTGTTTTCCAATTCCCCACAGCTAGTTCAAACAGAAAAAACAAACCATACAGACTGCACTATACATAGAGAAACTTTGACATCATAATCATTACTAAACAGACCTGCAGGTCTACAGTATAATATAATTCATTCATTACCTGCAATGATTCAACACGTCGTACGGCATGCAACTGCACTGTACTGTCGTGAACACCAATTGACGCTGAAAAGCAATTTAAGCAAAGTTAAAATCCAAGCTGTCAAACACTGCCACTGCAAGCAGTTCTAATGGCCCACACCTCCAAGGCAAGGCCGCAATTGCACGCTGAAGTCCTGTGCACAGCCCCAGACGTGAGAGTTTAAAACATTCTGAAACAGTCCATTTTAGCATTTAGTCAATTGATTAACTAGGGCCAATTGATCACAGATCGCTCTGTTTTCCAATTCCCCACAGCTAGTTCAAACAGAAAAAACAAACCATACAGACTGCACTATACATAGAGAAACTTTGACATCATAATCATTACTAAACAGACCTGCAGGTCTACAGTATAATATAATTCATTCATTACCTGCAATGATTCAACACGTCGTACGGCATGCAACTGCACTGTACTGTCGTGAACACCAATTGACGCTGAAAAGCAATTTAAGCAAAGTTAAAATCCAAGCTGTCAAACACTGCCACTGCAAGCAGTTCTAATGGCCCACACCTCCAAGGCAAGGCCGCAATTGCACGCTGAAGTCCTGTGCACAGCCCCAGACGTGAGAGTTTAAAACATTCTGAAACAGTCCATTTTAGCATTTAGTCAATTGATTAACTAGGGCCAATTGATCACAGATCGCTCTGTTTTCCAATTCCCCACAGCTAGTTCAAACAGAAAAAACAAACCATACAGACTGCACTATACATAGAGAAACTTTGACATCATAATCATTACTAAACAGACCTGCAGGTCTACAGTATAATATAATTCATTCATTACCTGCAATGATTCAACACGTCGTACGGCATGCAACTGCACTGTACTGTCGTGAACACCAATTGACGCTGAAAAGCAATTTAAGCAAAGTTAAAATCCAAGCTGTCAAACACTGCCACTGCAAGCAGTTCTAATGGCCCACACCTCCAAGGCAAGGCCGCAATTGCACGCTGAAGTCCTGTGCACAGCCCCAGACGTGAGAGTTTAAAACATTCTGAAACAGTCCATTTTAGCATTTAGTCAATTGATTAACTAGGGCCAATTGATCACAGATCGCTCTGTTTTCCAATTCCCCACAGCTAGTTCAAACAGAAAAAAACAAACCATACAGACTGCACTATACATAGAGAAACTTTGACATCATAATCATTACTAAACAGACCTGCAGGTCTACAGTATAATATAATTCATTCATTACCTGCAATGATTCAACACGTCGTACGGCATGCAACTGCACTGTACTGTCGTGAACACCAATTGACGCTGAAAAGCAATTTAAGCAAAGTTAAAATCCAAGCTGTCAAACACTGCCACTGCAAGCAGTTCTAATGGCCCACACCTCCAAGGCAAGGCCGCAATTGCACGCTGAAGTCCTGTGCACAGCCCCAGACGTGAGAGTTTAAAACATTCTGAAACAGTCCATTTTAGCATTTAGTCAATTGATTAACTAGGGCCAATTGATCACAGATCGCTCTGTTTTCCAATTCCCCACAGCTAGTTCAAACAGAAAAAACAAACCATACAGACTGCACTATACATAGAGAAACTTTGACATCATAATCATTACTAAACAGACCTGCAGGTCTACAGTATAATATAATTCATTCATTACCTGCAATGATTCAACACGTCGTACGGCATGCAACTGCACTGTACTGTCGTGAACACCAATTGACGCTGAAAAGCAATTTAAGCAAAGTTAAAATCCAAGCTGTCAAACACTGCCACTGCAAGCAGTTCTAATGGCCCACACCTCCAAGGCAAGGCCGCAATTGCACGCTGAAGTCCTGTGCACAGCCCCAGACGTGAGAGTTTAAAACATTCTGAAACAGTCCATTTTAGCATTTAGTCAATTGATTAACTAGGGCCAATTGATCACAGATCGCTCTGTTTTCCAATTCCCCACAGCTAGTTCAAACAGAAAAAACAAACCATACAGACTGCACTATACATAGAGAAACTTTGACATCATAATCATTACTAAACAGACCTGCAGGTCTACAGTATAATATAATTCATTCATTACCTGCAATGATTCAACACGTCGTGCCAAAACAAAAATACAGACTGCACTATATCATAATTATTACTAAACAGAACTAGCTGTCTACAGTATAATATCCATTAATCACAGTGATCCTTACCTGCCGTATATGCTTAAACACGTGCCATTTATACGGCATGCGACTGGCCAAACCCATTGACGCTGCAAGCAAAAGACAAGTTAAAATCAGAGTTGGCCACTTTGAACCAGCTAGTTGTCGAATATATGTATAAACAAACATGCAGTTCAAAATTGATCATACTGTAAGATTCTCATTATGTGAATTAACTAGTGTTGGACATCATCACGTTCAACTAATATATATTATATTATATATTAGAACATAAAATATTTTCTAACGTAATTCCATTACACTAGAACACATTATATAAAATAGGAATTGGCATTCCGTTTATTGACAATTCTTGTAGATCAAGTTAATGAAACACTTTTACAAGTTACACAACGTGTGTGTACAGAGAGATACCTTCGAGTATATACTTTAACAAACTAACCGTATTTATACAAAATACATACTAAATAGACTTGGAATCTAAATGCTTACCTGAATTCAAGCATGTCCGCCATCTTGGCATTCCACGAACATCGATATATTTAGTATTTCCAGCTTACTAACTATACAATTCACATTGATATTAATAACTTCCAATGATAAAGGACGATAAAGTATCAGGTCACATATTTGCTGTTAAAAAATTTTTGCAAAGAAACCGTGACGGTACGATCAAACACACTGAACCCAACGTGTTATTGTTTTACACAGGGTTCCCGAATGGAATTATGGTATAATTTCATCTTGGAATTGTGGGTAATTACAGACTACTTGTTTTACACAGGGTTCCCTAATGGAATTATGGTATAATTTCATCTTGGAATTGTGGGTAATTACAGACTACTTGTTTTACACAGGGTTCCCTAATGGAATTATGGTATAATTTCATCTTGGAATTGTGGGTAATTACAGACTACTTGTTTTACACAGGGTTCCCTAATGGAATTATGGTATAATTTCATCTTGGAATTGTGGGTAATTACAGACTACTTGTTTTACACAGGGTTCCCTAATGGAATTATGGTATAATTTCATCTTGGAATTGTGGGTAATTACAGACTACTTGTTTTACACAGGGTTCCCGAATGGAATTATGGTATAATTTCATCTTGGAATTGTGGGTAATTACAGACTACTTGTTTTACACAGGGTTCCCTAATGGAATTATGGTATAATTTCATCTTGGAATTGTGGGTAATTACAGACTACTTGTTTTACACAGGGTTCCCTAATGGAATTATGGTATAATTTCATCTTGGAATTGTGGGTAATTACAGACTACTTGTTTTACACAGGGTTCCCTAATGGAATTATGGTATAATTTCATCTTGGAATTGTGGGTAATTACAGACTACTTGTTTTACACAGGGTTCCCGAATGGAATTATGGTATAATTTCATCTTGGAATTCTGGGTAATTGCAGAACAATAGCTCTACAATAATCTAGGTAGTTGACTACGCAGATGAGAGTGAAAAACGAGGAAAAAAAACAAGCTTATTGAATCATTTCATTTCAGTACTAACGCTTTCACTTTCAGATAGAATCCGAACGAGGACAACACACAATCTATTGAATCATTTCTTTTTGTACTAACGCTTTACTTTCAGATAGAATCCGACATGGAGTTTGTGAATTCGTCGAGTAAAGATTGTCCATTTTTGGTTGAGGTAAGTTGAAATGATAACGCATCCAATCCTTTATCATAACATCATGAATGAAAAGCTAAATTTAAAAGTCTAAATTGAATGAATAACTCTCAATGGAGAGTTTTTAACGGTGTAAAGAACAGCTCCGTGTTTTATATGCGGATTTCGTATGACTGTGCAACGTACCGTACCGTGCCGTGACCGTGTCGTAATTTATATAAAAAGATTCGAAGTTTTTGCCATGACCGTGCCGTGCCGTTTTCGTGCCGTAGTTTCTATAAAGACATTCGAAATCACTGCCGTAACCAAACTGTGGTGTTTTGATAGGCACAAGAAAAACTCTCTAAATTCATTTGTACTGTACCGTGCTGTGTCCGTGCTGTTTGCGCAGTCATACGAAATCCGCTCTATACTCTGACAATAAACTAAAGGCGTGTCTATTATATGTTCACGTTTCAACTGAAAGAATGTCTTTCGGATGAGCAAAATCGAACTCTGCGGCACAGTTACAAGTAATTCATTTATTATTATTGTAATTATTAATGCAAGGAGATAAATAGTTTGCCGTGTGAGTTTTACATGAAATTGCAATGTATATCTGCTGCAATCAGTTTCAACCGGCCATTTAAGGAAGTTTCACAGTATCAATCCGCTTACCTGAATATCTGTCTGATCATATATATATTTTTTCAACGCTTATATTTATTGTTATGGATGTTTGTTAATTTTTCCGTCTGTATTTTTTTTTTCAATGTTAATTCTCATTATTTGGGTTATCAAAATTGATTTGTGTACAAGAGCAACAAACAACACTTAACGGAATGGCATACAAACTGCTTTATCAAGAGTGTGTGTGTGTGTGTGTGCTGGGGGGGGGGGGGGGGGGGGGCGGGGGGTGTTGGGATTTCCCCAGTTTATATTTGGACCAGGTCCTAGTCAAAAGTCACATAACCCCATCAGTTCTGCTCAAGTTTTCAATCCCATTTCCATTTTCTATTGTTCTTTTATTTGTAAATCCCAGTCCCAGTGCATCCAATCCCATTTTCCCAGTCCAATCCCAGCTCCCATTTTACCCCTTCAGGACCCTCTATCTAGCGTGACTCGTGCATGCTATTGAGTTCATAATGGGTGCATAGTTATAAGAGGTTCCAAAAACAGGATTCTGTGCAGGATGGATGGATGGATGGATGGATGGATGGATGGATGGATGGATGGATGGATGGATGGATGGATTGATTGATTGATTGATTGATTGATTGATTGATTGATTGATTGATTGATTGATTGATAAATTAGTTGATTCGTTCGTTCCTTCCGTCCATTTCATTCATTTGTTAATCGATTGTCTGTAGGTATACGGCGAACATCCCCCCACCTGCGACAGGAAGCATCTCGAGAGTATTTTGGATTCTGATGAGGCAAAGCGCTCGCGTCTAGACATGAAGGCCTTCAAAGCCACCGTCGGCGAAATCTTCGAGCCGCCTGTAAACGGACCTGACAGAGTGACCGTCATCGCTTTTTGCAGAGAGAACAACCAGCCTGTTGCCCTGGCGACCTTCAGCAAGCACGGATACGAGACTGATGAGAGGAATCTGGAAAACCTTCCCGGACAGACCACCAGAGCGGAGATCGTCCAGACAGCAAGGAAAACGTTTTGGGAGTTGCAGTACATCGTCCGCAGATCCAATTTCAAATCGCAGTGCTTGGGTGATATCGTTCTTTCTTGTGGCTTGGAAAAACTTGGCAAACTGTGCGAACCACGAACCACGACTAACGTTTGGTTGATAGTATCTAATTCATTTTTGAATTCGTCAGCTATTCGTCTATATTTGTCATATGGTTTTCAAATGTCAGGGATGTACAAATCAGCATTAATGATGATTTTATTCGATTTAGGTCAAAGAAGCCGGACAGAAAGAGCAAAGAGTTGCATGATCAGGCAAGTGGAATCTGCGTTTGTCCTTCCTCAACTGAAGAACAGGAGTTTCCAGGCCAGCGGCACAAGTTCGACACCTATGTCTAGTCGTGTTGGGCAGCCTTCAGAGCAACAGGTGGGGTTAATATCCTTTTGGCGACAGCATGATACAACAATGATCAATCTTTTAAGGCTTTTCTTTTCGACAATTTCAGAATGATGATATGGACACGGAAAGTGCTAGCGACACAGACACCAGCAGTACCACAGCAGCACCCCCACTAAGAGCTAGGAGGAGGCGAAGAAACGAACAGCCTCGAGGCAGCGCCGAGGATGATGCTAACAGGGGTATAGTACACAATGCTTTGGCATCTTTGCAGTTTTTTTCTTTTGCAGATCATGTCCAGTGGGCTCCAACTGTGGTCAAGGCAATAGACGCCGATGAGGACGAAATGGCACGTAAGACCAAAGCTATGAGAGAAAACTCAGAGATCAACGACGCAAGGCATTCCTTTCTACAGCACTTGGAAATCGGCAGGCAGATTGAGGCATTCAGCAAAAGAGTCGACCAAAACACCTACAATGTCATCAAAGACTTGGCAGACAACTATGACCTTGGCCTGAGCCTTCCATATCTACGATCTATCCTAAAAGTGTCTTGGACCGTGTGCAGATACCCAGTTCTGGAGCTGAGCAGGATGTCGTGGTCGGAAGCTATACTAAAAATACCACGGGTAGGTTGTAGTTTAGACGCCATAATTGCAAATGACGGTCGCGTTCCTAGAAATATAATCGCGGCGCAAATGGATATGCATTCTTTGTGTGTGAGACTCTTTTTAAGGTACCCCATGCGACGACCAGGCGATGGAGATGGCTTGCCAAAGACCCGCGTGGAAGCACTTTGTGGCGTTAGAAGTAATGATGCACCCCCGACAGACCCAAACGCGTACCAGAGTACTTCTTGGTATGGTAGGATTGCCGCTTCACTTGGTACGGATGTGCGAAGTAGACTCATTGGCTACGATACCCAGGAGGCCCCAACACCAGCCGAAGTGAGAGCATCGGAATACCCCCAACCGTACTGGGAAGAAGGGCGCGATTTTCTTTTGCAGGAACTTGGTCGTGTTCTTGGCGGTTTACCACCCCAGAACGCAGTGCTCATGGTTGATTGCTTTTCAGTGGATCCATTCGGCAGACTACTCATCGAAATCAGAGGAGCCTATCATGAAAGCCAAATGACGGAGGAAAATCTTCAACCGACGCTTGGGAGATTCGAGCTGGCTCGTCGTGCTTTGTCCACGGGTTTTGCCTTCCTCACGTTTAACTATTTGGTCACCGACGATCTCCTACAGGAATTTTACCGGGCAAGAGAAGAAAGGCGTGGTGCGTTTAGCAGCGACGGTCCGGTTTACCATCCGAGTTTATGTAGGAAAAACCGTTATGACATCATTAAGAATAGACGCTCAACACGACGCCGTCGCTACGACGAGTAAGCGTACGAGTAAATAATCTCATTCTTCTTATTGTTGTTGTTATTATTGTTGTTGTTTATCTTCTTATTATCATCATTATCGCTTATTACTATTATTGTTATCATTACTGTTTATTATTATTACTGTTATCAGTTTAAATATACTAGGTATAATATTAAAGTACCAATTGGACCAAAAACAATAGAAATTTAAAATAAATTGGAAAGCGACAATGCATACATGAGAATGATTGTAGACAGAAAACTAACCAAATTTCATTACAAATTCTGCATCTAAAGCTCATTAACCTAAAGAAATTTTGGTTCAAAATCTCAAAGAACAATAGGGTTGTATGTATGACGTCATACATACCAAATTTAAATGTTAGAAAACCTTGACTATTTTTATGTGTCAGTCTTTTTGATGTAAGCAAAATTGCTTCATGGTTATCATTGTTGCAATATAGATTTTTTTTATTTTCAATTTTCATTGATTTTGGTCCAAGTGCCCCTTTAAAGAAACATATTCTCTCTTTGCTATTCGAATCAATTAATATCAATACAGAGTTATATGTATACCATCCGAGTTTATGAAGGATAAACCGTTATGACATTATTAAGAATCGAATAGACGCTCAATACGTCTGAATAGCGTACTGAATAATCTCATTCTTCTTCATATTGTATTATTATTATTATTATTGTTGTTGTTGTTTATCTTCTTATTATCATCATTATCGCCTATTACGATTATTGTTATTATTATTATTGTTATTAGATTATTTGTTATAGGTTCAAGGCTTTGCTCGATTTTTTCGGTAATTTGGGACAGCCCCCCTCAAAAATCAGACGGTCCGTCCCTTATCATCATTGTCAACAAGATTATTATCGTCATCATCATCATCATCGTCATCATCAGTATAACTATAACTATGACTTTTAACATTACCATTATCATTATGAATAATATCATTTTCAATCTCATCATCATCATTATTCTTTTTAAATTAGTTCAGAACAGACTTAAGGTATAAACATGATAAAGGGGACGTTTGCGACCGATGTTCATTACTCCTCATACAGCACGCTAACTACTGAAGTTTTGTCTCAGTTTTTTTGATATCTTGTCGCAATTTACAGTAACAAATATAATCATAATAATTGCCTCCGACGACGTTTAATATTCTATTATGACATTGATGTAATCATTTCACTTATTTAATTCTCAGCAAACATGAATCATTACATTTCAAATATACATTTGCCGGTTAACACTCATTATCATTACCATGTAATCATTGTCATTATCATAATCATTATCTCACAGTTTGTTTCGACTTCTTTCCTTTCCGTGTAGCTTTAAGTAGCTTTAAATACCCGTAAAAAGGAGCACTGATGGAGAGAGGGGAGTATCATCATCATATTCATCATCATTGTCATCGTCATCATATTCATCGTAGTCATCGTCATCATCATATTCACCATCGTCATCATCATCATCATCATCATCATCATCATCATCATCATCATTATTATTATTATTATTATTATTATTATTATTATTATTATTATTATTATTATTATTATTATTATTATTATTATTTTTAACATTGTCTCCGGGAGAATATGAGGGCCTCAATGGGGTGATGACAATCACGGACAGCATGCAGGTAATATTTTGATATGATTACGATTTCGGTCAGCTTGAGTTCAACGCTTACGACTAAATTTTAGTAACGTTGACCCCATAATGATCCTCATATTGGTTCCAAGGTTGTCATAGCCGAGGAGAGGCTTTGGAGACAAGCAACCATTGTCTTATAAATTTTCCTCAAGGCGTGCTATTAACATAGCCTCTGACAACTAAGCCGTCCAACTCCTAGCCTGCTCGTGTGGCTTAGATTTAAGCCCGGCGGAACTGCTTTTACTAATAGGAGAAGGGGCGCACGGCGATTAATTATCCGATTGATGCTTTGTCCAGTTGGGTCTCAGCAGCCAATCTAGGAAATATCTAAAAACTCATCCTGAAGCAAAACCTGGTGTCGGAGTACCATGATGATGTGATCCTGATCCCACTTCAACGTCGAGAGAGAAGAAATATTATATTAATGATAATCATGGTTTATTCAATAAAATTCGTAATCGAAACTCGTAAACGATGGTATTCTTTGATGATATATGCCGTAACCGCGCATATGAATAAGCTTTCTGCTACCCCACTGAGTGGTCTAACTATCTACATATATAAATAATCTAGAAAGTTATGGAAACGATGCTGTAGCGCAAGAAGCCAAAATTTATCAATCGGACAGGGATCCCGGAGAAAGAGAGCAATTGATTTATATCACAATAGGCCTTTTGCAGGATCTGGTCACGTGACACAAATTCCAAAAAAATTAGCTCTGCTAAAAAATTATTGGCATATTCAGAAAGATGTAATTAATGTAATATTTAGATTTTGTTCAAAACTCGAAACTTTACATGCGTCCCAGTCATACGTTCTTTGTTAAATTAAGTTTCGAGTTTTGAAAAAAAAGATAAATTAAACATTTCCAATTACATCAAGAAATGCTAAAACTCAGCGACAGTACTAACTTTAATGTGCTCTTTCTGAATATGGCAATAATTTTTTTAGTAGAACTAATTTTTTTTTTAGGGGGGGGGGGGGTGTATGTCACGTGACGAGATCCTGTATTGGCAAACTATTTTACGGATACAGATTGATTTTCATATGACCATGAAAGAATTGGCAAACTAATAGTTGTTACTACACTCTGAATCTATTATTTTCTTTTGTTCTTTACCAACAAGTACAAACTAAATAGTGGTTTTTCTTGCACGGTCAAATGAAAATACATACATACATACATTTTATTAAACTTCCTATAAAAGGTTTTTCAAGAATAATTTACACAAAGAATAGATATTTTGCATATAAAAAATACAAAGCATGATAGTTCGAGCGTTAAAATATATTTTTCGAGATATAAAATGGTGGATGTATCATATAGTACTATTTATATAGTACTATTTATGGAAAAACTGTCTTTGTTTTTTAGTTCTTTTTTTAAAAGAGTTCAGATTTGTTGTCTGTTTACAAGAATCGTCTAATTGGTTCCATAACTTTTTTGCTCTGTACAGGAAATCACTCTAGTGAGCCCCGTCTATTGTGCCAATTAATGATTCATTCACTAATTTATTTATGATTATCATTCTAACAAGCTCATTCATCCATTCAATCAGCCCGTCATCCTTCAATTAAAGCATAATTTTTTTTTTCTTGTGAGGGGTTGTCCTGTGATCGTTGGGTTTCCTGTGTTCGCGGTGGGAAAAAAGTGCGGGAAGTCAATATTTCAGCCTCGTTCTCAGAGTGGGACCTTTTTAGGCAATTGTTATTTTTTTAAGACGTATATACAGCCTAGCTCATTGACTATGGTATGGTGTGTGTGTGTAGGGTGGACAATCATTTTTTTGTATTTTTTTGTTATAAATTTTTATTTGATCATTGTAGAAACATGTTGCAGTTCAAGTTGCTGATTATTGTTCACAAAAACTGCTCATGTTTATGAAGAAAACATAGACGTAGTTTGAATAAAAAAAAGTGGGGTTTGTTTTCCAGCTTTTCCTTCCCTCGTCCATTATATAACGAGAGTTAAACAATGAAAACGTGCGATTGGGACCAAACAAAGTGTGCGAGAGTCCGTAATAACGGGAGTAACTTTCAGTCATTTCTTTTCCGGACGGGGACTAGATTTGTAACTTGATGATCTGTTAATCGTTTAAATTATCAAACGATTTGTTAAAATCACCACAAATGTCGGGATCCTTTCAACTTACCTCCTGTAATGTTTAGATCGACAACACTGATAGGATATCTATCTGGAAACTCTATTGTTAATCACTATTGGTGCCGTTCTGTCTGGCCAAAGTCCAGGAAGGTATGTTTATTTAGTGATATGTCGAAGCACGTACGTTCATTCCAACACTAGCGATTGTCAGTATTGTAGCTAGACATCAGTGCAGTTTGCCACGGTGATGATCATGACCGTTTGCGATTTGTTACTATAATCGAGTCGTTCTACTATAGCGAAGGAACTAAATAGTTATATACGCGGTATATACTGGACAGCATATTAGCTCCTACGATTATAAGGTATTGATATATTGTATAATGTTTTGGCCATGGTTTGATGTATGCTGATTTCCTAATTCCTCCATGTTGCAGATCTTTGATTGCTCTCCAAATAAAGAACGCACCGAGCTAGGCATTCTCTCCTATTCAAATCGACACATTTGAAATACTATAAGTAGGTAAGTAAGTATTAAAATTAGCAGATTAAGAGGATATTTTTTTCAATGACAAGCAATATTGGCAAAAAGCGCCATAAACTAGACTTTTGCACGAGTTTTAATCTCAATTTTCGTTTTGGGTTAACGCTCAAAAACCTCTTTAAACAGTTAGAAACTAATGTACTAAGATAACATGCCTGTTTAAGCGGTATTTTCAATTGTACAAAGATGTTTTGTTGAATTTGTGTTAGAATGCAGCTTTTTGGGGCATTTTTTAAAGAAAAGGTATGGGAAATAAACAGATAAAGGCCTAAACCTCATTTTCAATTCAAATTTTTGGTTTGGGTTAATAACACTTTGGCTCCACTTTCATCAGTCTTTTCCACTTACAAACAAGTTAAACTTTCTGAATAAATAGATTTTAGCCTTGTACAACAGCCGTTCTTCAAGAAATCAGTTTTTGGCGCTCACAGCTTCAGTACGAAAAAAGTATTGTCTTAATTTCTTTCGTAGATAGATATTGAACGTAGACTGATCTAACTAGTAATAATGACTGATTGTGTGTGTGTGGTTTTTTTTTAGTAGCGACTTGATGGGGGAACACACAGCGCCCTTACAATCGATGACACACATTCCAGTTTTGAAAAAACACCGTTTGGACATGGAGACCTCAAATGCCGATCATTCATTGAAATACACTCCACTCCGAGAACGACCACACACTCCTACAAATTTGACGTAAGTAATTTACGATCGCAACTAATAACATGTTTAACTATCTTTATTTTTAAAGAGAAACGTTTTAATCCCAAACGTTTTAGTCCCCCTGTCATAAACAGGGTATGGTTTTTCGAGCTTTCTGTCATAAACAGGGTATGTTTTTTTTAGTTTTCTGTCATGAACAGGGTATCCTTTTTACCCCATTTCCCAATTTCCTTACTTTGTTTTTGTCATAATCATGTATATTAATTAGGTAATATGATGAGCAGCGCGGTCTTTCGTCTTTCGGGAAATTCAGCACGTTTTCGCGGCATTAACACGGGGTCCTAAACTGTCATCTAACTAGTAATAATGACTGATTGTGTTTTTTTTTTTAGTAGCGACTTGATGGGGGAACAGACAGCGCTCTCACAATCAGTTTTGAAAGAACACCGTTTGGACATGGAGACCTCAAATGCCGATCATTCATTGAAATACACCCCAGTTCGGGCACGACCACACACTCCTACAAATTTGACGTAAGTAATTTACGATCGCAACTAATAACATGTTTAACTATCTTTATTTTTAAAGAGAAACGTTTTAATCCCAAACGTTTTAGTCCCCCTGTCATAAACAGGGTATGGTTTTTCGAGCTTTCTGTCATAAACAGGGTATGGTTTTTTGAGTTTTCTGTCATGAACAGGGTATCCTTTTTACCCCATTTCCCCATTTCCTTAGTTTTTTTTTTTTTTTTGTCATAATCATGTATATTAATTAGGTAATATGATGAGCAGCGCGGTCTTTCGTCTTTCGGGAAATTCAGCACGTTTTCGCGGCATTAACACTGTCCTAAACTGTCATAAACAGGGTCCCATTTTTATCACTTGTCATAAACAGTGTATAAGAATTTGTTTGTTTTTTGTCATAAAAAGTTTCTAGACAATAATGCCGACTCATTTTGTTTCAGCCAACAACGCAACGACATGTTAAAGGAATTGTCCAACGTATCGCGTGGGGAAGTGATCTATTATTGTTACTCCGAAGTAAGAATGAAGCTTTTTCCCAGTGTGCCAACTGGAACTTTAAAGACATGGGTGAGGAATCTAAAAATATTAAAACCAAGATGCTCAGTCCAAGAACACATTCATTTCAAAGACAGGATTCCCGATATTGCAATAGGCGCCTTCAAACTGATTTCACAATTCGACGTATTTAGACTAATTACCCATTGTGAGGGTAGAGAGACCCTTAGCTCTCCCCCCAAAAAGCGCAAGTTTAATATTTCGCATAGTTTGTCGGCGACAAACCAAAATCAATCAGTAGTTCCATCGAGCATGTCGCATAGCAATGATGCAGATAAACTAGATAGTGGGCCGTCAAAATTGTTGCTCTTAGGGGAATCGACAGCCGCACACTGTACTCATAAATCGAAATTGCAGCACGCGCACTCATTCACTAGTAGAAATAACACCATTATCCATGGCGGTATTAATGATAACAATGATAATAGCAGCAGTAGTTCTTATATATGCTCTAGCGAAGTCGAAATGAAAACACGTGTTCCTCTGGCCTCCGAAAATGATTCACAACTGCCTCCGCGGGAAAATTTCATACCACAAATTCCAGTTGAAATTGTAAATGACAGTAGTAGCTCTTCGGAGGACGAAGTCACATCAGTTTCTTCCTCCAGCAATCGTCGCGCTAGTAGAAAAATTTCGCTCGACCAGCTAGATGCAAATGTTACCAACGAGATCGAAAAGTTCAAGTCTTTTTACACTCGGCCGCTAAACACGCAACGAAACTGTCATGTTTTGCAAGACGCGACTGTTCTTAAAACCATCGAGAGACTCCTAGGCTATTTTAAATACGTGAAGGACGTTCGTCCAGGCGTGACCATCTCGTTTGAGCATGTCGAGCACGGAGACTTGGTAGAGGGGTTTTGTAATTATTTAAGGTCGAGCGACCGAAATCTTCAGAGCATCACCGTATCCAGGTACGTCTCGGCCCTTATAAGTGTTGTTCGCTATTTGCACCGTGACCAGACTGCAACCGAGCAAGAGGGTCTTCCTTCCATTTCTAGATTGCGCGCGCTCCAAAGCCAGTTAGAATTTGACGCTAGGAGGGAAAGACCAGCGGTAGGGAAAAAAAAGTCTATTTTGTACGAAGAAATACTTGAGATAGCTAGGAATTTGTTGCACGAGTTCGAAGACTCGCCGACAGGTGTGACCAAGGCGAAAGCTCTCATGAATTTGTGCATTCTTTTATTGTACACACACGCGACCGGCCGGTGTAAGGAGTTCATCTCGCTCAGAATAGCCGAGACGGAGGCCTCCGTCAGTTCGCTAGATGGTAATTTTTTAGTTCATGATGGCGACACCCTCATTTTGTTGTGCAACGATTATAAGACTAAGCGATTTTACGGCCCGGACAGGACTGTTTTAAGAGGGAGTCAGCTCGAGTACCATATTTGCCTTTACATTAAGTCCTATCGGTCCAAACTGCTTCAGGGAGCCAGCCACGATTTTTTTCTCGTGAATGCAAGGGGCCAGCCATTTTGCGTCGCATCATTCAACAAGTACATAGGGAACCTCTTCGAACGCCACTGCGACTTAAGATTAGGCGTGAACGATATTCGTCATAGCGTAGTTTCGTATTTCTTAAGCCTTCCAGAGGCACACGACAGTGGTCAATTGCTAGAAAGTCTAGCAACCGTTATGCGACACAGTGTCAGGTCGCAACGCAGGTTTTACGACGACCGTAGCAGAGACGAAAAAAAAACTCCTGCTCTAGGAGTCCTCGCACGAAAAGCAAATGAGACAATTTTCGCAGACCACTCGCGCGACGATGAATTTGCAATTGCGGCAACTAGTCATGACGATGATGGTTACGCAGACGCTATGGCGACACCAGGCGATTTTGTGGCCTTAGTTGCGAGTAATTCAACCGGTCAATCTCCGCAAATTCTTTTGGCCAAAGTTTTACGTTACAGCGGTAACAAAAAGGATGTCGTCCTAGCACACTTCGACGAGGTCTCTCAAAATTGCTTTAGAATGGTCACAGGGAAAAGTTATGTGGAGTCTAGCGCCAGTGTTCTCTTTCCAATAGATCTCGTATACAACGCAAGCGATCGGCTTTACGAGTTGCGTTCAGATAGGCTAGATTTACACAGGCAGGCTCGCACTTGATTTCTTTGAGGTTTTTTCCCCCGGCCCTGCTACTTGTCATTTACAATTTTTTAATGTCGGAGAGAGCACGTGTTTTCAAGTCGATGCGCCTTCGTAAATATGTTGACGCCCAATATATTGGTTATTTAGGCAAGGTTTTTTTTTTGGATAATAATTAAAAAAATATATTAATGATGCAAATAGTTCAGTTTCGGCAGTTCATCTTGTTATAAACCTATAGCTGGCCGACAATTAAATTGTTATAAGTATGTAGGTTGACGCCCAATATGCTGTCAGACCGTAATTTTTGAACTGTTTGGTAAAAATTATGCCAGAGGTATTGGACGAAATCCTTTGCAGTCTGTTTCGTCTCGAATGCGAAAGTCGTATATGAAGGCAAAAATGTATTACAAGTCAAAAACATTTTTTTCCCGTTCTCTCTTTTCTATATATTTGTCTGCAAATACAACTTTCGCATTTGTTCTCTTTTTGTTAAAAAAAGCAAAATATATAAAAATATATACGTTGCGTTTACGTTACGTGTTTTCAGCTGTTACTGTTAATTTATAGAGAAATTTAGTTTTGGTTCATTGTTACAGTTAATTCATTAGTTAATGTTAGGATTGAGAACATCTAGAAATATATTGGTTATTTAGGCAAGGTTTTTTTTTTTGGATAATAATTAAAAAAATATATTAATGATGCGAATAGTTCAGTTTCGGCAGTTCATCTTGTTATAACCTAGCTGGCTGACAATTAAATATAGGTTGACGCCCAATATGCTGTCAGACCGTAATTTTTGAACTGTTTGGTAAAAATTATGCCAGAGGTATTGGACGAAATCCTTTGCAGTCTGTTTCGTCTCGAATGCGAAAGTCGTATACGAAGGCAAAAATGTATTACAAGTCAAAAACATTTTTTTCCCGTTCTCTCTTTTCTATATATTTGTCTGCAAATACAACTTTCGCATTTGTTCTCTTTTTGTATAAAAAAAAGCAAAATCTAAAAATATATATACGTTGCGTTTACGTTACGTGTTTTCAGCTGTTACTGTTAATTTATAGAGAAATTTAGTTTTGGTTCATTGTTACAGTTAATTCATTAGTTAATGTTAGTTTTAAAAACATCTAGAAATATATTAGTTATTTAGGCAAGGTTTTTTTTGGATAATAATTTAAAAAAAATATTAATGATGCGTTTGTAATTAAGTGGGAAAGAAATAGAAAACGTTCGTTCTTGCAATTACGTGTAAATACGTCAAGGCTATTGATTGTTATGTACCCATGTTTATTTCAAATAAAAATATTTAAGTGTATAATTCAGTGGTCCTGTGTTTTTTATTTGTTATCAATAATGATCGACTGAATGAATTGAGAGCATTATTATTATGAAAAAAAATACTGCTTACTGACGGAATGAATAAATGGTTGGAATAATGATTTGATGAATGAATGAATGAATGGATGAATGGATGAACGAATGAATAAACGAATGGCTGATGAATAAATGAATGAATGGATGATTGAATGAATGAATGAATGAATAAACGAATGGATGAATAGTAGTACTAATACTAGTAGTAGTACTAGTACTAGGTTTAGGGTTAGGTTTAGGAATAGGTTTAATTTATGCCATTATTGGGAGTTTATGAATGAAACAAAAGTCTAATGCAGAATTTTCAACTGAGTCATTGTGGTATAGTGGTGTAGTCTCTGGACTTAGAAGCAAGAGATCCTGGTTCTATTCCCAGCCGTGGTAAGAAAAAGGAAAAAATAAAAAGCACAGGTAACCCAATTACATTAATTCAATAGTTAGTTATGTGTTAGGTATAGTAAGGCAAATTAGCAAGTCAAGTGGGAATGTTAGGTAAGTGAGAGAGTTAGGGGGGGAGAGGTGTAAGTGAGATCAAAAGGAGGGTGTGGTAAGTAGGTTAGATCCCCCTGTTTTATTTAGTCCCATAAATAAAATCCCTTAGATTTAGAATGTCAGATTGTACCAGTTCAAGACTATTGTACTGGTTCAAAATTGTTCAAAATAAATTGAACTGGTTTAAAATCATATTGAACCTGAACTACAACATAAACACCTATTTCAAAAAAGGTTGTCATCGCCAAAAATGCACTATGGGTATAATCCTAAGTCGTGAAATTTTCAATCATGCCAACTCCACTAAACAACGATCTCCGCTGGAGAGTTATATGTCTTGTCGAAGGACTGAAAATGTGCCTAGAAGACACGTACTGACAGCTTTTCTGCTTTTCTGTGGATACTTTAGATTATACCTATAGTGTACTTGGGTCTTGGAATAACCTATCGCCTATCGCTTTTGGCGATGACAACTTTTTTTGAAATAGCTACGTGTATATACACCTAATTGTCACATGAAAAAAGAACATTAGTAATTTAGTAACAAAGGAATAACAAAAGCAAGAGTTCAGCTTGAGTGATCTTGTTTTGTCTTTTAATTAATTCCTATCCTACTAAATCACAAAAGACAGGACAACGTTCTTGCAATTGGGTGTATATTTAAAATGAGAAGAAGAAGAAAAAAAAAGAAGACAGCTAGTGACTGAAAGGTTAAAAAGAAATGATCAGTTGATAAATATGAAACGTTTATCCGTAAAAGCTGGTTTCGTTTGCAAAACTGATAGCCATCTAGTCGAAAAACGTTTAAAGAGATATCGGCATATCTGCTAAACGTTTTGGGATTTTTCGGTTAAAAACGCTTTTGCTTCAACCCTTGCATGGGTTAATCGTTTTTGGGATTATACAGGATAGCACAAACGCTTTTATGGTTAGGGTTAAAAAGAAATGATCAGTTGATAAATATGAAACGTTTATCCGTAAAAGCTGGTTTCGTTTGCAAAACTGATAGCCATCTAGTCGAAAAACGTTTAAAGAGATATCGGCATATCTGCTAAACGTTTTGGGATTTTTCGGTTAAAAACGCTTTTGCTTCAACCCTTGGGTTAATCGTTTTTGGGATTATACAGGATAGCACAAACGCTTTTATGGTTAGGGTTAGGGTTAGGGTTAGGGTTTAGGGTTTAGGGTTTAGGGTTAGGAGTGAACCCTGAATTTGGGGTTACTTAAAATTTGCCTAAGAATGTTAAAACAAATATGTGCAACTCCATTGAGATTGTTTTCAGTTTCAGTTTAATGTTGCCATAATAGTGAAACTAATCCAGGCACGGACGTCAGCGGTGATTACAATTAAGTATTACATTAACAATTTACAATTATAAACAAAGTATATCGCAATATATCTGCAAGTTTATATACTTGCAAGATAATCAGGGTGTCAATCCCAAAATGTGGATCAAAAATCAAAAATCTCTTTTGCAAATATAAAGGGACAAAAACAAATGAGAAAAAAACCCTTTCTGATTATTATTGTAGTGCATTATTCTGAAAAAGCATGTATGTATAGTGTTTGATAAACTAGTTGTTGGCGAGAGAACTATCATGAAAACTGATTCTCTGCAAAAGGACCTTTTACAAATACCTTTTACTTACGAGAACAGTTTTTTTGAAAGGAAAAACAAACTTAAAAGTAACGAAGGAAAGTTGAAAGAAGGGAGAAAAAATTGAAGACAAAAGTGAAGACAAGTTAGTTGAAAGAAAAAAGGAATTGAAACAAAAAAAAGAGAGTTGGTAGAAAGGGAGACGGAATTTAAGACAAAAGAAAAAGAGTGGGTGTTTTTTTTAAGGGTTTAAAAAAGCTATTAAAAAGAAAACACGCGTAAATCATCTCACAAAATATTTATTTAACCTTTGACTAAATTGCTACACATTACTTGGATTAGTTTTTTCTTGCTATTTTAGACTTTTTTTGTTTTCAAAACTTGACTCACTTACTTATTTACACACTTACACACACAAATCCATTCAGGAAGTCGTCCTAAAAGTTTCCATTCTCGCTGGCAATCTTGTGTGCAAAACACTAACAAAATATTATAACAACCACAACACTGACTTCAGGCCTTATATATCATTTTCTATCACGTCCAAATATAAAAGGGCCTGATCTTCAAATCCTTGGTCGGGGAATTAGCTGCAAGCAAAAGACAAGTTAAAATCCAAGCTGAACACTTCCACTGCAAGCAGTTCTAATTGCAAGCTAGTGATGTATGTTTGAGTAGGACAAAAAAAACACCGCCTGGCTGGCCCACACCTCCAAGGCAAGGCCGCAATTGCACGCTGAAGTCCTGTGCACAGCCCCAGACGTGAGAGTTTAAAACATTCTGAAACAGTCCATTTTAGCATTTAGTCAATTGATTAACTAGGGCCAATTGATCACAGATCGCTCTGTTTTCCAATTCCCCACAGCTAGTTCAAACAGAAAAAACAAACCATACAGACTGCACTATACATAGAGAAACTTTGACATCATAATCATTACTAAACAGACCTGCAGGTCTACAGTATAATATAATTCATTCATTACCTGCAATGATTCAACACGTCGTACGGCATGCAACTGCACTGTACTGTCGTGAACACCAATTGACGCTGAAAAGCAATTTAAGCAAAGTTAAAATCCAAGCTGTCAAACACTGCCACTGCAAGCAGTTCTAATGGCCCACACCTCCAAGGCAAGGCCGCAATTGCACGCTGAAGTCCTGTGCACAGCCCCAGACGTGAGAGTTTAAAACATTCTGAAACAGTCCATTTTAGCATTTAGTCAATTGATTAACTAGGGCCAATTGATCACAGATCGCTCTGTTTTCAAATTCCCCACAGCTAGTTCAAACAGAAAAAACAAACCATACAGACTGCACTATACATAGAGAAACTTTGACATCATAATCATTACTAAACAGACCTGCAGGTCTACAGTATAATATAATTCATTCATTACCTGCAATGATTCAACACGTCGTACGGCATGCAACTGCACTGTACTGTCGTGAACACCAATTGACGCTGAAAAGCAATTTAAGCAAAGTTAAAATCCAAGCTGTCAAACACTGCCACTGCAAGCAGTTCTAATGGCCCACACCTCCAAGGCAAGGCCGCAATTGCACGCTGAAGTCCTGTGCACAGCCCCAGACGTGAGAGTTTAAAACATTCTGAAACAGTCCATTTTAGCATTTAGTCAATTGATTAACTAGGGCCAATTGATCACAGATCGCTCTGTTTTCCAATTCCCCACAGCTAGTTCAAACAGAAAAAAACAAACCATACAGACTGCACTATACATAGAGAAACTTTGACATCATAATCATTACTAAACAGACCTGCAGGTCTACAGTATAATATAATTCATTCATTACCTGCAATGATTCAACACGTCGTACGGCATGCAACTGCACTGTACTGTCGTGAACACCAATTGACGCTGAAAAGCAATTTAAGCAAAGTTAAAATCCAAGCTGTCAAACACTGCCACTGCAAGCAGTTCTAATGGCCCACACCTCCAAGGCAAGGCCGCAATTGCACGCTGAAGTCCTGTGCACAGCCCCAGACGTGAGAGTTTAAAACATTCTGAAACAGTCCATTTTAGCATTTAGTCAATTGATTAACTAGGGCCAATTGATCACAGATCGCTCTGTTTTCCAATTCCCCACAGCTAGTTCAAACAGAAAAAAACAAACCATACAGACTGCACTATACATAGAGAAACTTTGACATCATAATCATTACTAAACAGACCTGCAGGTCTACAGTATAATATAATTCATTCATTACCTGCAATGATTCAACACGTCGTACGGCATGCAACTGCACTGTACTGTCGTGAACACCAATTGACGCTGAAAAGCAATTTAAGCAAAGTTAAAATCCAAGCTGTCAAACACTGCCACTGCAAGCAGTTCTAATGGCCCACACCTCCAAGGCAAGGCCGCAATTGCACGCTGAAGTCCTGTGCACAGCCCCAGACGTGAGAGTTTAAAACATTCTGAAACAGTCCATTTTAGCATTTAGTCAATTGATTAACTAGGGCCAATTGATCACAGATCGCTCTGTTTTCCAATTCCCCACAGCTAGTTCAAACAGAAAAAACAAACCATACAGACTGCACTATACATAGAGAAACTTTGACATCATAATCATTACTAAACAGACCTGCAGGTCTACAGTATAATATAATTCATTCATTACCTGCAATGATTCAACACGTCGTACGGCATGCAACTGCACTGTACTGTCGTGAACACCAATTGACGCTGAAAAGCAATTTAAGCAAAGTTAAAATCCAAGCTGTCAAACACTGCCACTGCAAGCAGTTCTAATGGCCCACACCTCCAAGGCAAGGCCGCAATTGCACGCTGAAGTCCTGTGCACAGCCCCAGACGTGAGAGTTTAAAACATTCTGAAACAGTCCATTTTAGCATTTAGTCAATTGATTAACTAGGGCCAATTGATCACAGATCGCTCTGTTTTCCAATTCCCCACAGCTAGTTCAAACAGAAAAAACAAACCATACAGACTGCACTATACATAGAGAAACTTTGACATCATAATCATTACTAAACAGACCTGCAGGTCTACAGTATAATATAATTCATTCATTACCTGCAATGATTCAACACGTCGTACGGCATGCAACTGCACTGTACTGTCGTGAACACCAATTGACGCTGAAAAGCAATTTAAGCAAAGTTAAAATCCAAGCTGTCAAACACTGCCACTGCAAGCAGTTCTAATGGCCCACACCTCCAAGGCAAGGCCGCAATTGCACGCTGAAGTCCTGTGCACAGCCCCAGACGTGAGAGTTTAAAACATTCTGAAACAGTCCATTTTAGCATTTAGTCAATTGATTAACTAGGGCCAATTGATCACAGATCGCTCTGTTTTCCAATTCCCCACAGCTAGTTCAAACAGAAAAAAACAAACCATACAGACTGCACTATACATAGAGAAACTTTGACATCATAATCATTACTAAACAGACCTGCAGGTCTACAGTATAATATAATTCATTCATTACCTGCAATGATTCAACACGTCGTACGGCATGCAACTGCACTGTACTGTCGTGAACACCAATTGACGCTGAAAAGCAATTTAAGCAAAGTTAAAATCCAAGCTGTCAAACACTGCCACTGCAAGCAGTTCTAATGGCCCACACCTCCAAGGCAAGGCCGCAATTGCACGCTGAAGTCCTGTGCACAGCCCCAGACGTGAGAGTTTAAAACATTCTGAAACAGTCCATTTTAGCATTTAGTCAATTGATTAACTAGGGCCAATTGATCACAGATCGCTCTGTTTTCCAATTCCCCACAGCTAGTTCAAACAGAAAAAACAAACCATACAGACTGCACTATACATAGAGAAACTTTGACATCATAATCATTACTAAACAGACCTGCAGGTCTACAGTATAATATAATTCATTCATTACCTGCAATGATTCAACACGTCGTACGGCATGCAACTGCACTGTACTGTCGTGAACACCAATTGACGCTGAAAAGCAATTTAAGCAAAGTTAAAATCCAAGCTGTCAAACACTGCCACTGCAAGCAGTTCTAATGGCCCACACCTCCAAGGCAAGGCCGCAATTGCACGCTGAAGTCCTGTGCACAGCCCCAGACGTGAGAGTTTAAAACATTCTGAAACAGTCCATTTTAGCATTTAGTCAATTGATTAACTAGGGCCAATTGATCACAGATCGCTCTGTTTTCCAATTCCCCACAGCTAGTTCAAACAGAAAAAACAAACCATACAGACTGCACTATACATAGAGAAACTTTGACATCATAATCATTACTAAACAGACCTGCAGGTCTACAGTATAATATAATTCATTCATTACCTGCAATGATTCAACACGTCGTACGGCATGCAACTGCACTGTACTGTCGTGAACACCAATTGACGCTGAAAAGCAATTTAAGCAAAGTTAAAATCCAAGCTGTCAAACACTGCCACTGCAAGCAGTTCTAATGGCCCACACCTCCAAGGCAAGGCCGCAATTGCACGCTGAAGTCCTGTGCACAGCCCCAGACGTGAGAGTTTAAAACATTCTGAAACAGTCCATTTTAGCATTTAGTCAATTGATTAACTAGGGCCAATTGATCACAGATCGCTCTGTTTTCCAATTCCCCACAGCTAGTTCAAACAGAAAAAACAAACCATACAGACTGCACTATACATAGAGAAACTTTGACATCATAATCATTACTAAACAGACCTGCAGGTCTACAGTATAATATAATTCATTCATTACCTGCAATGATTCAACACGTCGTACGGCATGCAACTGCACTGTACTGTCGTGAACACCAATTGACGCTGAAAAGCAATTTAAGCAAAGTTAAAATCCAAGCTGTCAAACACTGCCACTGCAAGCAGTTCTAATGGCCCACACCTCCAAGGCAAGGCCGCAATTGCACGCTGAAGTCCTGTGCACAGCCCCAGACGTGAGAGTTTAAAACATTCTGAAACAGTCCATTTTAGCATTTAGTCAATTGATTAACTAGGGCCAATTGATCACAGATCGCTCTGTTTTCCAATTCCCCACAGCTAGTTCAAACAGAAAAAACAAACCATACAGACTGCACTATACATAGAGAAACTTTGACATCATAATCATTACTAAACAGACCTGCAGGTCTACAGTATAATATAATTCATTCATTACCTGCAATGATTCAACACGTCGTACGGCATGCAACTGCACTGTACTGTCGTGAACACCAATTGACGCTGAAAAGCAATTTAAGCAAAGTTAAAATCCAAGCTGTCAAACACTGCCACTGCAAGCAGTTCTAATGGCCCACACCTCCAAGGCAAGGCCGCAATTGCACGCTGAAGTCCTGTGCACAGCCCCAGACGTGAGAGTTTAAAACATTCTGAAACAGTCCATTTTAGCATTTAGTCAATTGATTAACTAGGGCCAATTGATCACAGATCGCTCTGTTTTCCAATTCCCCACAGCTAGTTCAAACAGAAAAAACAAACCATACAGACTGCACTATACATAGAGAAACTTTGACATCATAATCATTACTAAACAGACCTGCAGGTCTACAGTATAATATAATTCATTCATTACCTGCAATGATTCAACACGTCGTACGGCATGCAACTGCACTGTACTGTCGTGAACACCAATTGACGCTGAAAAGCAATTTAAGCAAAGTTAAAATCCAAGCTGTCAAACACTGCCACTGCAAGCAGTTCTAATGGCCCACACCTCCAAGGCAAGGCCGCAATTGCACGCTGAAGTCCTGTGCACAGCCCCAGACGTGAGAGTTTAAAACATTCTGAAACAGTCCATTTTAGCATTTAGTCAATTGATTAACTAGGGCCAATTGATCACAGATCGCTCTGTTTTCCAATTCCCCACAGCTAGTTCAAACAGAAAAAAACAAACCATACAGACTGCACTATACATAGAGAAACTTTGACATCATAATCATTACTAAACAGACCTGCAGGTCTACAGTATAATATAATTCATTCATTACCTGCAATGATTCAACACGTCGTACGGCATGCAACTGCACTGTACTGTCGTGAACACCAATTGACGCTGAAAAGCAATTTAAGCAAAGTTAAAATCCAAGCTGTCAAACACTGCCACTGCAAGCAGTTCTAATGGCCCACACCTCCAAGGCAAGGCCGCAATTGCACGCTGAAGTCCTGTGCACAGCCCCAGACGTGAGAGTTTAAAACATTCTGAAACAGTCCATTTTAGCATTTAGTCAATTGATTAACTAGGGCCAATTGATCACAGATCGCTCTGTTTTCCAATTCCCCACAGCTAGTTCAAACAGAAAAAACAAACCATACAGACTGCACTATACATAGAGAAACTTTGACATCATAATCATTACTAAACAGACCTGCAGGTCTACAGTATAATATAATTCATTCATTACCTGCAATGATTCAACACGTCGTACGGCATGCAACTGCACTGTACTGTCGTGAACACCAATTGACGCTGAAAAGCAATTTAAGCAAAGTTAAAATCCAAGCTGTCAAACACTGCCACTGCAAGCAGTTCTAATGGCCCACACCTCCAAGGCAAGGCCGCAATTGCACGCTGAAGTCCTGTGCACAGCCCCAGACGTGAGAGTTTAAAACATTCTGAAACAGTCCATTTTAGCATTTAGTCAATTGATTAACTAGGGCCAATTGATCACAGATCGCTCTGTTTTCCAATTCCCCACAGCTAGTTCAAACAGAAAAAAACAAACCATACAGACTGCACTATACATAGAGAAACTTTGACATCATAATCATTACTAAACAGACCTGCAGGTCTACAGTATAATATAATTCATTCATTACCTGCAATGATTCAACACGTCGTACGGCATGCAACTGCACTGTACTGTCGTGAACACCAATTGACGCTGAAAAGCAATTTAAGCAAAGTTAAAATCCAAGCTGTCAAACACTGCCACTGCAAGCAGTTCTAATGGCCCACACCTCCAAGGCAAGGCCGCAATTGCACGCTGAAGTCCTGTGCACAGCCCCAGACGTGAGAGTTTAAAACATTCTGAAACAGTCCATTTTAGCATTTAGTCAATTGATTAACTAGGGCCAATTGATCACAGATCGCTCTGTTTTCCAATTCCCCACAGCTAGTTCAAACAGAAAAAACAAACCATACAGACTGCACTATACATAGAGAAACTTTGACATCATAATCATTACTAAACAGACCTGCAGGTCTACAGTATAATATAATTCATTCATTACCTGCAATGATTCAACACGTCGTACGGCATGCAACTGCACTGTACTGTCGTGAACACCAATTGACGCTGAAAAGCAATTTAAGCAAAGTTAAAATCCAAGCTGTCAAACACTGCCACTGCAAGCAGTTCTAATGGCCCACACCTCCAAGGCAAGGCCGCAATTGCACGCTGAAGTCCTGTGCACAGCCCCAGACGTGAGAGTTTAAAACATTCTGAAACAGTCCATTTTAGCATTTAGTCAATTGATTAACTAGGGCCAATTGATCACAGATCGCTCTGTTTTCCAATTCCCCACAGCTAGTTCAAACAGAAAAAACAAACCATACAGACTGCACTATACATAGAGAAACTTTGACATCATAATCATTACTAAACAGACCTGCAGGTCTACAGTATAATATAATTCATTCATTACCTGCAATGATTCAACACGTCGTACGGCATGCAACTGCACTGTACTGTCGTGAACACCAATTGACGCTGAAAAGCAATTTAAGCAAAGTTAAAATCCAAGCTGTCAAACACTGCCACTGCAAGCAGTTCTAATGGCCCACACCTCCAAGGCAAGGCCGCAATTGCACGCTGAAGTCCTGTGCACAGCCCCAGACGTGAGAGTTTAAAACATTCTGAAACAGTCCATTTTAGCATTTAGTCAATTGATTAACTAGGGCCAATTGATCACAGATCGCTCTGTTTTCCAATTCCCCACAGCTAGTTCAAACAGAAAAAAACAAACCATACAGACTGCACTATACATAGAGAAACTTTGACATCATAATCATTACTAAACAGACCTGCAGGTCTACAGTATAATATAATTCATTCATTACCTGCAATGATTCAACACGTCGTACGGCATGCAACTGCACTGTACTGTCGTGAACACCAATTGACGCTGAAAAGCAATTTAAGCAAAGTTAAAATCCAAGCTGTCAAACACTGCCACTGCAAGCAGTTCTAATGGCCCACACCTCCAAGGCAAGGCCGCAATTGCACGCTGAAGTCCTGTGCACAGCCCCAGACGTGAGAGTTTAAAACATTCTGAAACAGTCCATTTTAGCATTTAGTCAATTGATTAACTAGGGCCAATTGATCACAGATCGCTCTGTTTTCCAATTCCCCACAGCTAGTTCAAACAGAAAAAACAAACCATACAGACTGCACTATACATAGAGAAACTTTGACATCATAATCATTACTAAACAGACCTGCAGGTCTACAGTATAATATAATTCATTCATTACCTGCAATGATTCAACACGTCGTACGGCATGCAACTGCACTGTACTGTCGTGAACACCAATTGACGCTGAAAAGCAATTTAAGCAAAGTTAAAATCCAAGCTGTCAAACACTGCCACTGCAAGCAGTTCTAATGGCCCACACCTCCAAGGCAAGGCCGCAATTGCACGCTGAAGTCCTGTGCACAGCCCCAGACGTGAGAGTTTAAAACATTCTGAAACAGTCCATTTTAGCATTTAGTCAATTGATTAACTAGGGCCAATTGATCACAGATCGCTCTGTTTTCCAATTCCCCACAGCTAGTTCAAACAGAAAAAAACAAACCATACAGACTGCACTATACATAGAGAAACTTTGACATCATAATCATTACTAAACAGACCTGCAGGTCTACAGTATAATATAATTCATTCATTACCTGCAATGATTCAACACGTCGTACGGCATGCAACTGCACTGTACTGTCGTGAACACCAATTGACGCTGAAAAGCAATTTAAGCAAAGTTAAAATCCAAGCTGTCAAACACTGCCACTGCAAGCAGTTCTAATGGCCCACACCTCCAAGGCAAGGCCGCAATTGCACGCTGAAGTCCTGTGCACAGCCCCAGACGTGAGAGTTTAAAACATTCTGAAACAGTCCATTTTAGCATTTAGTCAATTGATTAACTAGGGCCAATTGATCACAGATCGCTCTGTTTTCCAATTCCCCACAGCTAGTTCAAACAGAAAAAACAAACCATACAGACTGCACTATACATAGAGAAACTTTGACATCATAATCATTACTAAACAGACCTGCAGGTCTACAGTATAATATAATTCATTCATTACCTGCAATGATTCAACACGTCGTACGGCATGCAACTGCACTGTACTGTCGTGAACACCAATTGACGCTGAAAAGCAATTTAAGCAAAGTTAAAATCCAAGCTGTCAAACACTGCCACTGCAAGCAGTTCTAATGGCCCACACCTCCAAGGCAAGGCCGCAATTGCACGCTGAAGTCCTGTGCACAGCCCCAGACGTGAGAGTTTAAAACATTCTGAAACAGTCCATTTTAGCATTTAGTCAATTGATTAACTAGGGCCAATTGATCACAGATCGCTCTGTTTTCCAATTCCCCACAGCTAGTTCAAACAGAAAAAACAAACCATACAGACTGCACTATACATAGAGAAACTTTGACATCATAATCATTACTAAACAGACCTGCAGGTCTACAGTATAATATAATTCATTCATTACCTGCAATGATTCAACACGTCGTACGGCATGCAACTGCACTGTACTGTCGTGAACACCAATTGACGCTGAAAAGCAATTTAAGCAAAGTTAAAATCCAAGCTGTCAAACACTGCCACTGCAAGCAGTTCTAATGGCCCACACCTCCAAGGCAAGGCCGCAATTGCACGCTGAAGTCCTGTGCACAGCCCCAGACGTGAGAGTTTAAAACATTCTGAAACAGTCCATTTTAGCATTTAGTCAATTGATTAACTAGGGCCAATTGATCACAGATCGCTCTGTTTTCCAATTCCCCACAGCTAGTTCAAACAGAAAAAACAAACCATACAGACTGCACTATACATAGAGAAACTTTGACATCATAATCATTACTAAACAGACCTGCAGGTCTACAGTATAATATAATTCATTCATTACCTGCAATGATTCAACACGTCGTACGGCATGCAACTGCACTGTACTGTCGTGAACACCAATTGACGCTGAAAAGCAATTTAAGCAAAGTTAAAATCCAAGCTGTCAAACACTGCCACTGCAAGCAGTTCTAATGGCCCACACCTCCAAGGCAAGGCCGCAATTGCACGCTGAAGTCCTGTGCACAGCCCCAGACGTGAGAGTTTAAAACATTCTGAAACAGTCCATTTTAGCATTTAGTCAATTGATTAACTAGGGCCAATTGATCACAGATCGCTCTGTTTTCCAATTCCCCACAGCTAGTTCAAACAGAAAAAAACAAACCATACAGACTGCACTATACATAGAGAAACTTTGACATCATAATCATTACTAAACAGACCTGCAGGTCTACAGTATAATATAATTCATTCATTACCTGCAATGATTCAACACGTCGTACGGCATGCAACTGCACTGTACTGTCGTGAACACCAATTGACGCTGAAAAGCAATTTAAGCAAAGTTAAAATCCAAGCTGTCAAACACTGCCACTGCAAGCAGTTCTAATGGCCCACACCTCCAAGGCAAGGCCGCAATTGCACGCTGAAGTCCTGTGCACAGCCCCAGACGTGAGAGTTTAAAACATTCTGAAACAGTCCATTTTAGCATTTAGTCAATTGATTAACTAGGGCCAATTGATCACAGATCGCTCTGTTTTCCAATTCCCCACAGCTAGTTCAAACAGAAAAAACAAACCATACAGACTGCACTATACATAGAGAAACTTTGACATCATAATCATTACTAAACAGACCTGCAGGTCTACAGTATAATATAATTCATTCATTACCTGCAATGATTCAACACGTCGTACGCATGCAACTGCACTGTACTGTCGTGAACACCAATTGACGCTGAAAAGCAATTTAAGCAAAGTTAAATCCAAGCTGTCAAACACTGCCACTGCAAGCAGTTCTAATGGCCCACACCTCCAAGCAAGGCCGCAATTGCACGCTGAAGTCCTGTGCACAGCCCCAGACGTGAGAGTTTAAAACATTCTGAAACAGTCAATTTTAGCATTTAGTCAATTGATTAACTAGGGCCAATTGATCACAGATCGCTCTGTTTTCCAATTCCCCACAGGCTAGTTCAAACAGAAAAAACAAACCATACAGACTGCACTATACATAGAGAAACTTTGACATCATAATCATTACTAAACAGACCTGCAGGTCTACAGTATAATATAATTTCATTCATTACCTGCAATGATTCAACACGTCGTCCAAAACAAAAATACAGACTGCACTATATCATAATTATTACTAAACAGAACTAGCTGTCTACAGTATAATATCCATTAATCACAGTGATCCTTACCTGCCGTATATGCTTAAACACGTGCCATTTATACGGCATGCGACTGGCCAAACCCATTGACGCTGCAAGCAAAAGACAAGTTAAAATCAGAGTTGGCCACTTTGAACCAGCTAGTTGTCGAATATATGTATAAACAAACATGCAGTTCAAAATTGATCATACTGTAAGATTCTCATTATGTGAATTAACTAGTGTTGGACATCATCACGTTCAACTAATATATATTATATTATATATTAGAACATAAAATATTTTCTAACGTAATTCCATTACACTAGAACACATTATATAAAATAGGAATTGGCATTCCGTTTATTGACAATTCTTGTAGATCAAGTTAATGAAACACTTTTACAAGTTACACAACGTGTGTGTACAGAGAGATACCTTCGAGTATATACTTTAACAAACTAACCGTATTTATACAAAATACATACTAAATAGACTTGGAATCTAAATGCTTACCTGAATTCAAGCATGTCCGCCATCTTGGCATTCCACGAACATCGATATATTTAGTATTTCCAGCTTACTAACTATACAATTCACATTGATATTAATAACTTCCAATGATAAAGGACGATAAAGTATCAGGTCACATATTTGCTGTTAAAAAATTTTTGCAAAGAAACCGTGACGGTACGATCAAACACACTGAACCCAACGTGTTATTGTTTTACACAGGGTTCCCGAATGGAATTATGGTATAATTTCATCTTGGAATTGTGGGTAATTACAGACTACTTGTTTTACACAGGGTTCCCTAATGGAATTATGGTATAATTTCATCTTGGAATTGTGGGTAATTACAGACTACTTGTTTTACACAGGGTTCCCTAATGGAATTATGGTATAATTTCATCTTGGAATTGTGGGTAATTACAGACTACTTGTTTTACACAGGGTTCCCTAATGGAATTATGGTATAATTTCATCTTGGAATTGTGGGTAATTACAGACTACTTGTTTTACACAGGGTTCCCTAATGGAATTATGGTATAATTTCATCTTGGAATTGTGGGTAATTACAGACTACTTGTTTTACACAGGGTTCCCGAATGGAATTATGGTATAATTTCATCTTGGAATTGTGGGTAATTACAGACTACTTGTTTTACACAGGGTTCCCTAATGGAATTATGGTATAATTTCATCTTGGAATTGTGGGTAATTACAGACTACTTGTTTTACACAGGGTTCCCTAATGGAATTATGGTATAATTTCATCTTGGAATTGTGGGTAATTACAGACTACTTGTTTTACACAGGGTTCCCTAATGGAATTATGGTATAATTTCATCTTGGAATTGTGGGTAATTACAGACTACTTGTTTTACACAGGGTTCCCGAATGGAATTATGGTATAATTTCATCTTGGAATTCTGGGTAATTGCAGAACAATAGCTCTACAATAATCTAGGTAGTTGACTACGCAGATGAGAGTGAAAAACGAGGAAAAAAAACAAGCTTATTGAATCATTTCATTTCAGTACTAACGCTTTCACTTTCAGATAGAATCCGAACGAGGACAACACACAATCTATTGAATCATTTCTTTTTGTACTAACGCTTTACTTTCAGATAGAATCCGACATGGAGTTTGTGAATTCGTCGAGTAAAGATTGTCCATTTTTGGTTGAGGTAAGTTGAAATGATAAC
>CATKSA010000084.1:0-43690 GCA_949775045.1 Metridium senile | reverse complement strand
CCTATGGTAGTCTATAGGGCATTCTGGGTATGATTTTGTGGTTTTTCCTAAATAGAATATTTCGGTTTTATCAGAAAGCTTAGATATTTCTAGACATTGTTCTCGGGGTCTAATCGATCAGTTTGAGTCGAAAACCCCGATTTTTTTTAACGACTTTTAGAGACCCCTATGGTAGTCTATAGGGCATTCTGGGTATGATTTTGTGGTTTTTCCTAAATAGAATATTTCGGTTTTATCAGAAAGCTTAGATATTTCTAGACATTGTTCTCGGGATCCTAACGATCAGTTTGAGTCGAAAACCCCGATTTTTTTTAACGACTTTTAGAGACCCCTATGGTAGTCTATAGGGCATTCTGGGTATGATTTTGTGGTTTTTCCTAAATAGAATATTTCGGTTTTATCAGAAAGCTTAGATATTTCTAGACATTGTTCTCGGGATCCGAACGATCAGTTTGAGTCGAAAATCCCGATTGTTTTGACACATTTTTGACAAATTCCAAAGGCCATAAGGCATTCTGGGTATGATTTTGTAGTTTTTCCTGAATAGAATTTTTCGGTTTTATCAGAAAGCTTAGATATTTCTAGACATTGTTCTCGGGGTCTAAGCGATCAGTTTGAGTCGAAAACCCCGATTTTTTTTAACGACTTTTAGAGACCCCTATGGTAGTCTATAGGGCATTCTGGGTATGATTTTGTGGTTTTTCCTAAATAGAATATTTCGGTTTTATCAGAAAGCTTAGATATTTCTAGACATTGTTCTCGGGATCCTAACGATCAGTTTGAGTCGAAAATCCCGATTGTTTTGACACATTTTTGACAAATTCCAAAGGCCATAAGGCATTCTGGGTATGATTTTGTAGTTTTTCCTGAATAGACTTTTTCGGTTTTATCAGAAAGCTTAGATATTTCTAGACATTGTTCTGGGGGTCTAAGCGATCAGTTTGAGTCGAAAACCCCAATTTTTTTTAACGACTTTTAGAGACCCCTATGGTAGTCTATAGGGCATTCTGGGTATGATTTTGTGGTTTTTCCTAAATAGAATATTTCGGTTTTATCAGAAAGCTTAGATATTTCTAGACATTGTTCTCGGGATCCTAACGATCAGTTTGAGTCGAAAATCCCGATTGTTTTGACACATTTTTGACAAATTCCAAAGGCCATAAGGCATTCTGGGTATGATTTTGTAGTTTTTCCTGAATAGAATTTTTCGGTTTTATCAGAAAGCTTAGATATTTCTAGACATTGTTCTGGGGGTCTAAGCGATCAGTTTGAGTCGAAAACCCCGATTTTTTTTAACGACTTTTAGAGACCCCTATGGTAGTCTATAGGGCATTCTGGGTATGATTTTGTGGTTTTTCCTAAATAGAATATTTCGGTTTTATCAGAAAGCTTAGATATTTCTAGACACTGTTCTCGGTGTCCTAACGATCAGTTTGAGTCGAAAACCCCAATTGTTTTGACACATTTTTGACAAATTCCAAAGGCCATAAGGCATTCTGGGTATGATTTTGTAGTTTTTCCTGAATAGAATATTTCGGTTTTATCAGAAAGCTTAGATATTTCTAGACATTGTTCTCGGGATCCTAACGATCAGTTTGAGTCGAAAATCCCGATTGTTTTGACACATTTTTGACAAATTCCAAAGGCCATAAGGCATTCTGGGTATGATTTTGTAGTTTTTCCTGAATAGAATATTTCGGTTTTATCAGAAAGCTTAGATATTTCTAGACATTGTTCTCGGGATCCTAACGATCAGTTTGAGTCGAAAATCCCGATTGTTTTGACACATTTTTGACAAATTCCAAAGGCCATAAGGCATTCTGGGTATGATTTTGTAGTTTTTCCTGAATAGAATTTTTCGGTTTTATCAGAAAGCTTAGATATTTCTAGACATTGTTCTGGGGGTCTAAGCGATCAGTTTGAGTCGAAAACCCCGATTTTTTTTAACGACTTTTAGAGACCCCTATGGTAGTCTATAGAGCATTCTGGGTATGATTTTGTGGTTTTTCCTAAATAGAATATTTCGGTTTTATCAGAAAGCTTAGATATTTCTAGACACTGTTCTCGGTGTCCTAACGATCAGTTTGAGTCGAAAACCCCGATTGTTTTGACACATTTTTGACAAATTCCAAAGGCCATAAGGCATTCTGGGTATGATTTTGTAGTTTTTCCTGAATAGAATTTTTCGGTTTTATCAGAAAGCTTAGATATTTCTAGACATTGTTCTCGGGGTCTAATCGATCAGTTTGAGTCGAAAACCCCGATTTTTTTTAACGACTTTTAGAGACCCCTATGGTAGTCTATAGGGCATTCTGGGTATGATTTTGTGGTTTTTCCTAAATAGAATATTTCGGTTTTATCAGAAAGCTTAGATATTTCTAGACATTGTTCTCGGGATCCTAACGATCAGTTTGAGTCGAAAACCCCGATTTTTTTTAACGACTTTTAGAGACCCCTATGGTAGTCTATAGGGCATTCTGGGTATGATTTTGTGGTTTTTCCTAAATAGAATATTTCGGTTTTATCAGAAAGCTTAGATATTTCTAGACATTGTTCTCGGGATCCGAACGATCAGTTTGAGTCGAAAATCCCGATTGTTTTGACACATTTTTGACAAATTCCAAAGGCCATAAGGCATTCTGGGTATGATTTTGTAGTTTTTCCTGAATAGAATTTTTCGGTTTTATCAGAAAGCTTAGATATTTCTAGACATTGTTCTCGGGGTCTAAGCGATCAGTTTGAGTCGAAAACCCCGATTTTTTTTAACGACTTTTAGAGACCCCTATGGTAGTCTATAGGGCATTCTGGGTATGATTTTGTGGTTTTTCCTAAATAGAATATTTCGGTTTTATCAGAAAGCTTAGATATTTCTAGACATTGTTCTCGGGATCCTAACGATCAGTTTGAGTCGAAAATCCCGATTGTTTTGACACATTTTTGACAAATTCCAAAGGCCATAAGGCATTCTGGGTATGATTTTGTAGTTTTTCCTGAATAGACTTTTTCGGTTTTATCAGAAAGCTTAGATATTTCTAGACATTGTTCTGGGGGTCTAAGCGATCAGTTTGAGTCGAAAACCCCAATTTTTTTTAACGACTTTTAGAGACCCCTATGGTAGTCTATAGGGCATTCTGGGTATGATTTTGTGGTTTTTCCTAAATAGAATATTTCGGTTTTATCAGAAAGCTTAGATATTTCTAGACATTGTTCTCGGGATCCTAACGATCAGTTTGAGTCGAAAATCCCGATTGTTTTGACACATTTTTGACAAATTCCAAAGGCCATAAGGCATTCTGGGTATGATTTTGTAGTTTTTCCTGAATAGAATTTTTCGGTTTTATCAGAAAGCTTAGATATTTCTAGACATTGTTCTGGGGGTCTAAGCGATCAGTTTGAGTCGAAAACCCCGATTTTTTTTAACGACTTTTAGAGACCCCTATGGTAGTCTATAGGGCATTCTGGGTATGATTTTGTGGTTTTTCCTAAATAGAATATTTCGGTTTTATCAGAAAGCTTAGATATTTCTAGACATTGTTCTCGGGATCCTAACGATCAGTTTGAGTCGAAAATCCCGATTGTTTTGACACATTTTTGACAAATTCCAAAGGCCATAAGGCATTCTGGGTATGATTTTGTAGTTTTTCCTGAATAGACTTTTTCGGTTTTATCAGAAAGCTTAGATATTTCTAGACATTGTTCTGGGGGTCTAAGCGATCAGTTTGAGTCGAAAACCCCGATTTTTTTTAACGACTTTTAGAGACCCCTATGGTAGTCTATAGGGCATTCTGGGTATGATTTTGTGGTTTTTCCTAAATAGAATATTTCGGTTTTATCAGAAAGCTTAGATATTTCTAGACATTGTTCTCGGGATCCTAACGATCAGTTTGAGTCGAAAATCCCGATTGTTTTGACACATTTTTGACAAATTCCAAAGGCCATAAGGCATTCTGGGTATGATTTTGTAGTTTTTCCTGAATAGACTTTTTCGGTTTTATCAGAAAGCTTAGATATTTCTAGACATTGTTCTGGGGGTCTAAGCGATCAGTTTGAGTCGAAAACCCCGATTTTTTTTAACGACTTTTAGAGACCCCTATGGTAGTCTATAGGGCATTCTGGGTATGATTTTGTGGTTTTTCCTAAATAGAATATTTCGGTTTTATCAGAAAGCTTAGATATTTCTAGACATTGTTCTCGGGATCCTAACGATCAGTTTGAGTCGAAAATCCCGATTGTTTTGACACATTTTTGACAAATTCCAAAGGCCATAAGGCATTCTGGGTATGATTTTGTAGTTTTTCCTGAATAGAATTTTTCGGTTTTATCAGAAAGCTTAGATATTTCTAGACATTGTTCTGGGGGTCTAAGCGATCAGTTTGAGTCGAAAACCCCAATTTTTTTTAACGACTTTTAGAGACCCCTATGGTAGTCTATAGGGCATTCTGGGTATGATTTTGTGGTTTTTCCTAAATAGAATATTTCGGTTTTATCAGAAAGCTTAGATATTTCTAGACATTGTTCTCGGGATCCTAACGATCAGTTTGAGTCGAAAATCCCGATTGTTTTGACACATTTTTGACAAATTCCAAAGGCCATAAGGCATTCTGGGTATGATTTTGTAGTTTTTCCTGAATAGACTTTTTCGGTTTTATCAGAAAGCTTAGATATTTCTAGACATTGTTCTGGGGGTCTAAGCGATCAGTTTGAGTCGAAAACCCCGATTTTTTTTAACGACTTTTAGAGACCCCTATGGTAGTCTATAGGGCATTCTGGGTATGATTTTGTGGTTTTTCCTAAATAGAATATTTCGGTTTTATCAGAAAGCTTAGATATTTCTAGACATTGTTCTCGGGATCCTAACGATCAGTTTGAGTCGAAAATCCCGATTGTTTTGACACATTTTTGACAAATTCCAAAGGCCATAAGGCATTCTGGGTATGATTTTGTAGTTTTTCCTGAATAGACTTTTTCGGTTTTATCAGAAAGCTTAGATATTTCTAGACATTGTTCTGGGGGTCTAAGCGATCAGTTTGAGTCGAAAACCCCGATTTTTTTTAACGACTTTTAGAGACCCCTATGGTAGTCTATAGGGCATTCTGGGTATGATTTTGTGGTTTTTCCTAAATAGAATATTTCGGTTTTATCAGAAAGCTTAGATATTTCTAGACATTGTTCTCGGGATCCTAACGATCAGTTTGAGTCGAAAATCCCGATTGTTTTGACACATTTTTGACAAATTCCAAAGGCCATAAGGCATTCTGGGTATGATTTTGTAGTTTTTCCTGAATAGAATTTTTCGGTTTTATCAGAAAGCTTAGATATTTCTAGACATTGTTCTGGGGGTCTAAGCGATCAGTTTGAGTCGAAAACCCCAATTTTTTTTAACGACTTTTAGAGACCCCTATGGTAGTCTATAGGGCATTCTGGGTATGATTTTGTGGTTTTTCCTAAATAGAATATTTCGGTTTTATCAGAAAGCTTAGATATTTCTAGACATTGTTCTCGGGATCCTAACGATCAGTTTGAGTCGAAAATCCCGATTGTTTTGACACATTTTTGACAAATTCCAAAGGCCATAAGGCATTCTGGGTATGATTTTGTAGTTTTTCCTGAATAGAATTTTTCGGTTTTATCAGAAAGCTTAGATATTTCTAGACATTGTTCTGGGGGTCTAAGCGATCAGTTTGAGTCGAAAACCCCGATTTTTTTTAACGACTTTTAGAGACCCCTATGGTAGTCTATAGGGCATTCTGGGTATGATTTTGTGGTTTTTCCTAAATAGAATATTTCGGTTTTATCAGAAAGCTTAGATATTTCTAGACATTGTTCTCGGGATCCTAACGATCAGTTTGAGTCGAAAATCCCGATTGTTTTGACACATTTTTGACAAATTCCAAAGGCCATAAGGCATTCTGGGTATGATTTTGTAGTTTTTCCTGAATAGTCTTTTTCGGTTTTATCAGAAAGCTTAGATATTTCTAGACATTGTTCTGGGGGTCTAAGCGATCAGTTTGAGTCGAAAACCCCGATTTTTTTTAACGACTTTTAGAGACCCCTATGGTAGTCTATAGGGCATTCTGGGTATGATTTTGTGGTTTTTCCTAAATAGAATATTTCGGTTTTATCAGAAAGCTTAGATATTTCTAGACATTGTTCTCGGGATCCTAACGATCAGTTTGAGTCGAAAATCCCGATTGTTTTGACACATTTTTGACAAATTCCAAAGGCCATAAGGCATTCTGGGTATGATTTTGTAGTTTTTCCTGAATAGAATTTTTCGGTTTTATCAGAAAGCTTAGATATTTCTAGACATTGTTCTGGGGGTCTAAGCGATCAGTTTGAGTCGAAAACCCCGATTTTTTTTAACGACTTTTAGAGACCCCTATGGTAGTCTATAGGGCATTCTGGGTATGATTTTGTGGTTTTTCCTAAATAGAATATTTCGGTTTTATCAGAAAGCTTAGATATTTCTAGACATTGTTCTCGGGATCCTAACGATCAGTTTGAGTCGAAAATCCCGATTGTTTTGACACATTTTTGACAAATTCCAAAGGCCATAAGGCATTCTGGGTATGATTTTGTAGTTTTTCCTGAATAGAATTTTTCGGTTTTATCAGAAAGCTTAGATATTTCTAGACATTGTTCTGGGGGTCTAAGCGATCAGTTTGAGTCGAAAACCCCGATTTTTTTTAACGACTTTTAGAGACCCCTATGGTAGTCTATAGGGCATTCTGGGTATGATTTTGTGGTTTTTCCTAAATAGAATATTTCGGTTTTATCAGAAAGCTTAGATATTTCTAGACATTGTTCTCGGGATCCTAACGATCAGTTTGAGTCGAAAATCCCGATTGTTTTGACACATTTTTGACAAATTCCAAAGGCCATAAGGCATTCTGGGTATGATTTTGTAGTTTTTCCTGAATAGACTTTTTCGGTTTTATCAGAAAGCTTAGATATTTCTAGACATTGTTCTGGGGGTCTAAGCGATCAGTTTGAGTCGAAAACCCCGATTTTTTTTAACGACTTTTAGAGACCCCTATGGTAGTCTATAGGGCATTCTGGGTATGATTTTGTGGTTTTTCCTAAATAGAATATTTCGGTTTTATCAGAAAGCTTAGATATTTCTAGACATTGTTCTCGGGATCCTAACGATCAGTTTGAGTCGAAAATCCCGATTGTTTTGACACATTTTTGACAAATTCCAAAGGCCATAAGGCATTCTGGGTATGATTTTGTAGTTTTTCCTGAATAGAATTTTTCGGTTTTATCAGAAAGCTTAGATATTTCTAGACATTGTTCTGGGGGTCTAAGCGATCAGTTTGAGTCGAAAACCCCGATTTTTTTTAACGACTTTTAGAGACCCCTATGGTAGTCTATAGGGCATTCTGGGTATGATTTTGTGGTTTTTCCTAAATAGAATATTTCGGTTTTATCAGAAAGCTTAGATATTTCTAGACATTGTTCTCGGGATCCTAACGATCAGTTTGAGTCGAAAATCCCGATTGTTTTGACACATTTTTGACAAATTCCAAAGGCCATAAGGCATTCTGGGTATGATTTTGTAGTTTTTCCTGAATAGTCTTTTTCGGTTTTATCAGAAAGCTTAGATATTTCTAGACATTGTTCTGGGGGTCTAAGCGATCAGTTTGAGTCGAAAACCCCGATTTTTTTTAACGACTTTTAGAGACCCCTATGGTAGTCTATAGGGCATTCTGGGTATGATTTTGTGGTTTTTCCTAAATAGAATATTTCGGTTTTATCAGAAAGCTTAGATATTTCTAGACATTGTTCTCGGGATCCTAACGATCAGTTTGAGTCGAAAATCCCGATTGTTTTGGCACATTTTTGACAAATTCCAAAGGCCATAAGGCATTCTGGGTATGATTTTGTAGTTTTTCCTGAATAGAATTTTTCGGTTTTATCACAAAGCTTAGATATTTCTAGACATTGTTCTGGGGGTCTAAGCGATCAGTTTGAGTCGAAAACCCCGATTTTTTTTAACGACTTTTAGAGACCCCTATGTTAGTCTATAGGGCATTCTGGGTATGATTTTGTGGTTTTTCCTAAATAGAATATTTCGGTTTTATCAGAAAGCTTAGATATTTCTAGACATTGTTCTCGGGATCCTAACGATCAGTTTGAGTCGAAAATCCCGATTGTTTTGACACATTTTTGACAAATTCCAAAGGCCATAAGGCATTCTGGGTATGATTTTGTAGTTTTTCCTGAATAGAATTTTTCGGTTTTATCACAAAGCTTAGATATTTCTAGACATTGTTCTGGGGGTCTAAGCGATCAGTTTGAGTCGAAAACCCCGATTTTTTTTAACGACTTTTAGAGACCCCTATGGTAGTCTATAGGGCATTCTGGGTATGATTTTGTGGTTTTTCCTAAATAGAATATTTCGGTTTTATCAGAAAGCTTAGATATTTCTAGACATTGTTCTCGGGATCCTAACGATCAGTTTGAGTCGAAAATCCCGATTGTTTTGACACATTTTTGACAAATTCCAAAGGCCATAAGGCATTCTGGGTATGATTTTGTAGTTTTTCCTGAATAGAATTTTTCGGTTTTATCAGAAAGCTTAGATATTTCTAGACATTGTTCTGGGGGTCTAAGCGATCAGTTTGAGTCGAAAACCCCGATTTTTTTTTAACGACTTTTAGAGACCCCTATGGTAGTCTATAGGGCATTCTGGGTATGATTTTGTGGTTTTTCCTAAATAGAATATTTCGGTTTTATCAGAAAGCTTAGATATTTCTAGACATTGTTCTCGGGATCCTAACGATCAGTTTGAGTCGAAAATCCCGATTGTTTTGACACATTTTTGACAAATTCCAAAGGCCATAAGGCATTCTGGGTATGATTTTGTAGTTTTTCCTGAATAGACTTTTTCGGTTTTATCAGAAAGCTTAGATATTTCTAGACATTGTTCTGGGGGTCTAAGCGATCAGTTTGAGTCGAAAACCCCGATTTTTTTTAACGACTTTTAGAGACCCCTATGGTAGTCTATAGGGCATTCTGGGTATGATTTTGTGGTTTTTCCTAAATAGAATATTTCGGTTTTATCAGAAAGCTTAGATATTTCTAGACATTGTTCTCGGGATCCTAACGATCAGTTTGAGTCGAAAATCCCGATTGTTTTGACACATTTTTGACAAATTCCAAAGGCCATAAGGCATTCTGGGTATGATTTTGTAGTTTTTCCTGAATAGAATTTTTCGGTTTTATCAGAAAGCTTAGATATTTCTAGACATTGTTCTGGGGGTCTAAGCGATCAGTTTGAGTCGAAAACCCCGATTTTTTTTAACGACTTTTAGAGACCCCTATGGTAGTCTATAGGGCATTCTGGGTATGATTTTGTGGTTTTTCCTAAATAGAATATTTCGGTTTTATCAGAAAGCTTAGATATTTCTAGACATTGTTCTCGGGATCCTAACGATCAGTTTGAGTCGAAAATCCCGATTGTTTTGACACATTTTTGACAAATTCCAAAGGCCATAAGGCATTCTGGGTATGATTTTGTAGTTTTTCCTGAATAGTCTTTTTCGGTTTTATCAGAAAGCTTAGATATTTCTAGACATTGTTCTGGGGGTCTAAGCGATCAGTTTGAGTCGAAAACCCCGATTTTTTTTAACGACTTTTAGAGACCCCTATGGTAGTCTATAGGGCATTCTGGGTATGATTTTGTGGTTTTTCCTAAATAGAATATTTCGGTTTTATCAGAAAGCTTAGATATTTCTAGACATTGTTCTCGGGATCCTAACGATCAGTTTGAGTCGAAAATCCCGATTGTTTTGGCACATTTTTGACAAATTCCAAAGGCCATAAGGCATTCTGGGTATGATTTTGTAGTTTTTCCTGAATAGAATTTTTCGGTTTTATCACAAAGCTTAGATATTTCTAGACATTGTTCTGGGGGTCTAAGCGATCAGTTTGAGTCGAAAACCCCGATTTTTTTTAACGACTTTTAGAGACCCCTATGTTAGTCTATAGGGCATTCTGGGTATGATTTTGTGGTTTTTCCTAAATAGAATATTTCGGTTTTATCAGAAAGCTTAGATATTTCTAGACATTGTTCTCGGGATCCTAACGATCAGTTTGAGTCGAAAATCCCGATTGTTTTGACACATTTTTGACAAATTCCAAAGGCCATAAGGCATTCTGGGTATGATTTTGTAGTTTTTCCTGAATAGAATTTTTCGGTTTTATCACAAAGCTTAGATATTTCTAGACATTGTTCTGGGGGTCTAAGCGATCAGTTTGAGTCGAAAACCCCGATTTTTTTTAACGACTTTTAGAGACCCCTATGGTAGTCTATAGGGCATTCTGGGTATGATTTTGTGGTTTTTCCTAAATAGAATATTTCGGTTTTATCAGAAAGCTTAGATATTTCTAGACATTGTTCTCGGGATCCTAACGATCAGTTTGAGTCGAAAATCCCGATTGTTTTGACACATTTTTGACAAATTCCAAAGGCCATAAGGCATTCTGGGTATGATTTTGTAGTTTTTCCTGAATAGAATTTTTCGGTTTTATCAGAAAGCTTAGATATTTCTAGACATTGTTCTGGGGGTCTAAGCGATCAGTTTGAGTCGAAAACCCCGATTTTTTTTTAACGACTTTTAGAGACCCCTATGGTAGTCTATAGGGCATTCTGGGTATGATTTTGTGGTTTTTCCTAAATAGAATATTTCGGTTTTATCAGAAAGCTTAGATATTTCTAGACATTGTTCTCGGGATCCTAACGATCAGTTTGAGTCGAAAATCCCGATTGTTTTGACACATTTTTGACAAATTCCAAAGGCCATAAGGCATTCTGGGTATGATTTTGTAGTTTTTCCTGAATAGACTTTTTCGGTTTTATCAGAAAGCTTAGATATTTCTAGACATTGTTCTGGGGGTCTAAGCGATCAGTTTGAGTCGAAAACCCCGATTTTTTTTAACGACTTTTAGAGACCCCTATGGTAGTCTATAGGGCATTCTGGGTATGATTTTGTGGTTTTTCCTAAATAGAATATTTCGGTTTTATCAGAAAGCTTAGATATTTCTAGACATTGTTCTCGGGATCCTAACGATCAGTTTGAGTCGAAAATCCCGATTGTTTTGACACATTTTTGACAAATTCCAAAGGCCATAAGGCATTCTGGGTATGATTTTGTAGTTTTTCCTGAATAGAATTTTTCGGTTTTATCAGAAAGCTTAGATATTTCTAGACATTGTTCTGGGGGTCTAAGCGATCAGTTTGAGTCGAAAACCCCGATTTTTTTTAACGACTTTTAGAGACCCCTATGGTAGTCTATAGGGCATTCTGGGTATGATTTTGTGGTTTTTCCTAAATAGAATATTTCGGTTTTATCAGAAAGCTTAGATATTTCTAGACATTGTTCTCGGGATCCTAACGATCAGTTTGAGTCGAAAATCCCGATTGTTTTGACACATTTTTGACAAATTCCAAAGGCCATAAGGCATTCTGGGTATGATTTTGTAGTTTTTCCTGAATAGTCTTTTTCGGTTTTATCAGAAAGCTTAGATATTTCTAGACATTGTTCTGGGGGTCTAAGCGATCAGTTTGAGTCGAAAACCCCGATTTTTTTTAACGACTTTTAGAGACCCCTATGGTAGTCTATAGGGCATTCTGGGTATGATTTTGTGGTTTTTCCTAAATAGAATATTTCGGTTTTATCAGAAAGCTTAGATATTTCTAGACATTGTTCTCGGGATCCTAACGATCAGTTTGAGTCGAAAATCCCGATTGTTTTGGCACATTTTTGACAAATTCCAAAGGCCATAAGGCATTCTGGGTATGATTTTGTAGTTTTTCCTGAATAGAATTTTTCGGTTTTATCACAAAGCTTAGATATTTCTAGACATTGTTCTGGGGGTCTAAGCGATCAGTTTGAGTCGAAAACCCCGATTTTTTTTAACGACTTTTAGAGACCCCTATGTTAGTCTATAGGGCATTCTGGGTATGATTTTGTGGTTTTTCCTAAATAGAATATTTCGGTTTTATCAGAAAGCTTAGATATTTCTAGACATTGTTCTCGGGATCCTAACGATCAGTTTGAGTCGAAAATCCCGATTGTTTTGACACATTTTTGACAAATTCCAAAGGCCATAAGGCATTCTGGGTATGATTTTGTAGTTTTTCCTCAATAGAATTTTTCGGTTTTATCAGAAAGCTTAGATATTTCTAGACATTGTTCTCGGGATCCTAACGATCAGTTTGAGTTGAAAATCTCGCTTGTTTTGACATATTTTTGACAAATTCCAAAGGCCATAAGGCATTCTGGGTATGATTTTTTAGTTTTTCCTGAATAGAATTTTTCGGTTTTATCAGAAAGCTTAGATATTTCTAGACATTGTTCTCGGGATCCTAACGATCAGTTTGAGTCGAAAATCCCGATTGTTTTGACACATTTTTGACAAATTCCAAAGGCCATAAGGCATTCTGGGTATGATTTTGTAGTTTTTCCTGAATAGAATTTTTCGGTTTTATCAGAAAGCTTAGATATTTCTAGACATTGTTCTGGGGGTCTAAGCGATCAGTTTGAGTCGAAAACCCCAATTTTTTTTAACGACTTTTAGAGACCCCTATGGTAGTCTATAGGGCATTCTGGGTATGATTTTGTGGTTTTTCCTAAATAGAATATTTCGGTTTTATCAGAAAGCTTAGATATTTCTAGACATTGTTCTCGGGATCCTAACGATCAGTTTGAGTCGAAAATCCCGATTGTTTTGACACATTTTTGACAAATTCCAAAGGCCATAAGGCATTCTGGGTATGATTTTGTAGTTTTTCCTGAATAGAATTTTTCGGTTTTATCAGAAAGCTTAGATATTTCTAGACATTGTTCTGGGGGTCTAAGCGATCAGTTTGAGTCGAAAACCCCGATTTTTTTTAACTACTTTTAGAGACCCCTATGGTAGTCTATAGGACATTCTGGGTATGATTTGGTGGTTTTTCCTAAATAGAATATTTCGGTTTTATCAGAAAGCTTAGATATTTCTAGACATTGTTCTGGGGGTCTAAGCGATCAGTTTGAGTCGAAAACCCCGATTTTTTTTAACGACTTTTAGAGACCCCTATGGTAGTCTATAGGGCATTCTGGGTATGATTTTGTGGTTTTTCCTAAATAGAATATTTCGGTTTTATCAGAAAGCTTAGATATTTCTAGACATTGTTCTCGGGATCCTAACGATCAGTTTGAGTCGAAAATCCCGATTGTTTTGACACATTTTTGACAAATTCCAAAGGCCATAAGGCATTCTGGGTATGATTTTGTAGTTTTTCCTGAATAGAATTTTTCGGTTTTATCAGAAAGCTTAGATATTTCTAGACATTGTTCTCGGGATCCTAACGATCAGTTTGAGTTGAAAATCTCGCTTGTTTTGACACATTTTTGACAAATTCCAAAGGCCATAAGGCATTCTGGGTATGATTTTGTAGTTTTTCCTGAATAGAATTTTTCGGTTTTATCAGAAAGCTTAGATATTTCTAGACATTGTTCTCGGGATCCTAACGATCAGTTTGAGTCGAAAATCCCGATTGTTTTGACACATTTTTGACAAATTCCAAAGGCCATAAGGCATTCTGGGTATGATTTTGTAGTTTTTCCTGAATAGAATTTTTCGGTTTTATCAGAAAGCTTAGATATTTCTAGACATTGTTCTCGGGATCCTAACGATCAGTTTGAGTTGAAAATCTCGCTTGTTTTGACACATTTTTGACAAATTCCAAGGCCATAAGGCATTCTGGGTATGATTTTGTAGTTTTTCCTGAATAGAATTTTTCGGTTTTATCAGAAAGCTTAGATATTTCTAGACATTGTTCTCGGGATCCTAACGATCAGTTTGAGTTGAAAATCTCGCTTGTTTTGACACATTTTTGACAAATTCCAAAGGCCATAAGGCATTCTGGGTATGATTTTGTAGTTTTTCCTGAATAGAATTTTTCGGTTTTATCAGAAAGCTTAGATATTTCTAGACATTGTTCTCGGGATCCTAACGATCAGTTTGAGTTGAAAATCTCGCTTGTTTTGACACATTTTTGACAAATTCCAAAGGCCATAAGGCATTCTGGGTATGATTTTGTAGTTTTTCCTGAATAGAATTTTTCGGTTTTAGCAGAAAGCTTAGATATTTCTAGACATTGTTCTCGGGATCCTAACGATCAGTTTGAGTCGAAAATCCCGATTGTTTTGACACATTTTTGACAAATTCCAAAGGCCATAAGGCATTCTGGGTATGATTTTGTAGTTTTTCCTGAATAGAATTATTCGGTTTTATCAGAAAGCTTAGATATTTCTAGACATTGTTCTCGGGGTCCAATCGATCAGTTTGAGTCGAAAACCCCGATTTTTTTTAACGACTTTTAGAGACCCCTATGGTAGTCTATAGGGCATTCTGGGTATGATTTTGTGGTTTTTCCTAAATAGAATATTTCGGTTTTATCAGAAAGCTTAGATATTTCTAGACATTGTTCTCGGGATCCTAACGATCAGTTTGAGTCGAAAATCCCGATTGTTTTGACACATTTTTGACAAATTCCAAAGGCCATAAGGCATTCTGGGTATGATTTTGTAGTTTTTCCTGAATAGAATTTTTCGGTTTTATCAGAAAGCTTAGATATTTCTAGACATTGTTCTCGGGATCCTAACGATCAGTTTGAGTTGAAAATCTCGCTTGTTTTGACACATTTTTGACAAATTCCAAAGGCCATAAGGCATTCTGGGTATGATTTTGTAGTTTTTCCTGAATAGAATTTTTCGGTTTTATCAGAAAGCTTAGATATTTCTAGACATTGTTCTTGGGATCCTAACGATCAGTTTGAGTTGAAAATCTCGCTTGTTTTGACACATTTTTGACAAATTCCAAAGGCCATAAGGCATTCTGGGTATGATTTTGTAGTTTTTCCTGAATAGAATTTTTCGGTTTTAGCAGAAAGCTTAGATATTTCTAGACATTGTTCTCGGGATCCTAACGATCAGTTTGAGTCGAAAATCCCGATTGTTTTGACACATTTTTGACAAATTCCAAAGGCCATAAGGCATTCTGGGTATGATTTTGTAGTTTTTCCTGAATAGAATTTTTCGGTTTTAGCAGAAAGCTTAGATATTTCTAGACATTGTTCTCGGGATCCTAACGATCAGTTTGAGTCGAAAATCCCGATTGTTTTGACACATTTTTGACAAATTCCAAAGGCCATAAGGCATTCTGGGTATGATTTTGTAGTTTTTCCTGAATAGAATTTTTCGGTTTTATCAGAAAGCTTAGATATTTCTAGACATTGTTCTGGGGGTCTAAGCGATCAGTTTGAGTCGAAAACCCCGATTTTTTTTAACGACTTTTAGAGACTCCTATGGTAGTCTATAGGGCATTCTGGGTATGATTTTGTGGTTTTTCCTAAATAGAATATTTCGGTTTTATCAGAAAGCTTAGATATTTCTAGACATTGTTCTCGGGATCCTAACGATCAGTTTGAGTCGAAAATCCCGATTGTTTTGACACATTTTTGACAAATTCCAAAGGCCATAAGGCATTCTGGGTATGATTTTGTAGTTTTTCCTGAATAGAATTTTTCGGTTTTATCAGAAAGCTTAGATATTTCTAGACATTGTTCTGGGGGTCTAAGCGATCAGTTTGAGTCGAAAACCCCGATTTTTTTTAACGACTTTTAGAGACCCCTATGGTAGTCTATAGGGCATTCTGGCTATGATTTTGTGGTTTTTCCTAAATAGAATATTTCGGTTTTATCAGAAAGCTTAGATATTTCTAGACATTGTTCTCGGGATCCTAACGATCAGTTTGAGTCGAAAATCCCGATTGTTTTGACACATTTTTGACAAATTCCAAAGGCCATAAGGCATTCTGGGTATGATTTTGTAGTTTTTCCTGAATAGAATTTTTCGGTTTTATCAGAAAGCTTAGATATTTCTAGACATTGTTCTCGGGATCCTAACGATCAGTTTGAGTTGAAAATCTCGCTTGTTTTGACACATTTTTGACAAATTCCAAAGGCAATAAGGCATTCTGGGTATGATTTTGTAGTTTTTCCTGAATAGAATTTTTCGGTTTTATCAGAAAGCTTAGATATTTCTAGACATTGTTCTCGGGATCCTAACGATCAGTTTGAGTCGAAAATCCCGATTGTTTTGACACATTTTTGACAAATTCCAAAGGCCATAAGGCATTCTGGGTATGATTTTGTAGTTTTTCCTGAATAGAATTTTTCGGTTTTATCAGAAAGCTTAGATATTTCTAGACATTGTTCTGGGGGTCTAAGCGATCAGTTTGAGTCGAAAACCCCGATTTTTTTTAACGACTTTTAGAGACTCCTATGGTAGTCTATAGGGCATTCTGGGTATGATTTTGTGGTTTTTCCTAAATAGAATATTTCGGTTTTATCAGAAAGCTTAGATATTTCTAGACATTGTTCTCGGGATCCTAACGATCAGTTTGAGTCGAAAATCCCGATTGTTTTGACACATTTTTGACAAATTCCAAAGGCCATAAGGCATTCTGGGTATGATTTTGTAGTTTTTCCTGAATAGAATTTTTCGGTTTTATCAGAAAGCTTAGATATTTCTAGACATTGTTCTGGGGGTCTAAGCGATCAGTTTGAGTCGAAAACCCCGATTTTTTTTAACGACTTTTAGAGACCCCTATGGTAGTCTATAGGGCATTCTGGGTATGATTTTGTGGTTTTTCCTAAATAGAATATTTCGGTTTTATCAGAAAGCTTAGATATTTCTAGACATTGTTCTCGGGATCCTAACGATCAGTTTGAGTCGAAAATCCCGATTGTTTTGACACATTTTTGACAAATTCCAAAGGCCATAAGGCATTCTGGGTATGATTTTGTAGTTTTTCCTGAATAGAATTTTTCGGTTTTATCAGAAAGCTTAGATATTTCTAGACATTGTTCTCGGGATCCTAACGATCAGTTTGAGTTGAAAATCTCGCTTGTTTTGACACATTTTTGACAAATTCCAAAGGCAATAAGGCATTCTGGGTATGATTTTGTAGTTTTTCCTGAATAGAATTTTTCGGTTTTATCAGAAAGCTTAGATATTTCTAGACATTGTTCTCGGGATCCTAACGATCAGTTTGAGTCGAAAATCCCGATTGTTTTGACACATTTTTGACAAATTCCAAAGGCCATAAGGCATTCTGGGTATGATTTTGTAGTTTTTCCTGAATAGAATTTTTCGGTTTTATCAGAAAGCTTAGATATTTCTAGACATTGTTCTGGGGGTCTAAGCGATCAGTTTGAGTCGAAAACCCCGATTTTTTTTAACGACTTTTAGAGACTCCTATGGTAGTCTATAGGGCATTCTGGGTATGATTTTGTGGTTTTTCCTAAATAGAATATTTCGGTTTTATCAGAAAGCTTAGATATTTCTAGACATTGTTCTCGGGATCCTAACGATCAGTTTGAGTCGAAAATCCCGATTGTTTTGACACATTTTTGACAAATTCCAAAGGCCATAAGGCATTCTGGGTATGATTTTGTAGTTTTTCCTGAATAGAATTTTTCGGTTTTATCAGAAAGCTTAGATATTTCTAGACATTGTTCTGGGGGTCTAAGCGATCAGTTTGAGTCGAAAACCCCGATTTTTTTTAACGACTTTTAGAGACCCCTATGGTAGTCTATAGGGCATTCTGGGTATGATTTTGTGGTTTTTCCTAAATAGAATATTTCGGTTTTATCAGAAAGCTTAGATATTTCTAGACATTGTTCTCGGGATCCTAACGATCAGTTTGAGTCGAAAATCCCGATTGTTTTGACACATTTTTGACAAATTCCAAAGGCCATAAGGCATTCTGGGTATGATTTTGTAGTTTTTCCTGAATAGAATTTTTCGGTTTTATCAGAAAGCTTAGATATTTCTAGACATTGTTCTCGGGATCCTAACGATCAGTTTGAGTTGAAAATCTCGCTTGTTTTGACACATTTTTGACAAATTCCAAAGGCCATAAGGCATTCTGGGTATGATTTTGTAGTTTTTCCTGAATAGAATTTTTCGGTTTTATCAGAAAGCTTAGATATTTCTAGACATTGTTCTCGGGATCCTAACGATCAGTTTGAGTCGAAAATCCCGATTGTTTTGACACATTTTTGACAAATTCCAAAGGCCATAAGGCATTCTGGGTATGATTTTGTAGTTTTTCCTGAATAGACTTTTTCGGTTTTATCAGAAAGCTTAGATATTTCTAGACATTGTTCTGGGGGTCTAAGCGATCAGTTTGAGTCGAAAACCCCGATTTTTTTTAACGACTTTTAGAGACCCCTATGGTAGTCTATAGGGCATTCTGGGTATGATTTTGTGGTTTTTCCTAAATAGAATATTTCGGTTTTATCAGAAAGCTTAGATATTTCTAGACATTGTTCTCGGGATCCTAACGATCAGTTTGAGTCGAAAATCCCGATTGTTTTGACACATTTTTGACAAATTCCAAAGGCCATAAGGCATTCTGGGTATGATTTTGTAGTTTTTCCTGAATAGAATTTTTCGGTTTTATCAGAAAGCTTAGATATTTCTAGACATTGTTCTCGGGGTCTAATCGATCAGTTTGAGTCGAAAACCCCGATGTTTTTTAACGACTTTTAGAGACCCCTATGGTAGTCTATAGGGCATTCTGGGTATGATTTTGTGGTTTTTCCTAAATAGAATATTTCGGTTTTATCAGAAAGCTTAGATATTTCTAGACATTGTTCTCGGGATCCTAACGATCAGTTTGAGTCGAAAATCCCGATTGTTTTGACACATTTTTGACAAATTCCAAAGGCCATAAGGCATTCTGGGTATGATTTTGTAGTTTTTCCTGAATAGAATTTTTCGGTTTTATCAGAAAGCTTAGATATTTCTAGACATTGTTCTGGGGGTCTAAGCGATCAGTTTGAGTCGAAAACCCCGATTTTTTTTAACTACTTTTAGAGACCCCTATGGTAGTCTATAGGGCATTCTGGGTATGATTTTGTGGTTTTTCCTAAATAGAATATTTCGGTTTTATCAGAAAGCTTAGATATTTCTAGACATTGTTCTCGGGATCCTAACGATCAGTTTGAGTCGAAAATCCCGATTGTTTTGACACATTTTTGACAAATTCCAAAGGCCATAAGGCATTCTGGGTATGATTTTGTAGTTTTTCCTGAATAGAATTTTTCGGTTTTATCAGAAAGCTTAGATATTTCTAGACATTGTTCTCGGGATCCTAACGATCAGTTTGAGTCGAAAATCCCGCTTGTTTTGACACATTTTTGACAAATTCCAAAGGCCATAAGGCATTCTGGGTATGATTTTGTAGTTTTTCCTGAATAGAATTTTTCAGTTTTATCAGAAAGCTTAGATATTTCTAGACATTGTTCACGGGATCCTAATGATCAGTTTGAGTCGAAAATCCCGATTGTTTTGACACATTTTTGACAAATTCCAAAGGCCATCAGGCATTCTGGGTATGATTTTGTAGTTTTTCGTGAATAGAATTTTTCGGTTTTATCAGAAAGCTTAGATATTTCTAGACATTGTTCTCGGGGTCTAAGCGATCAGTTTGAGTCGAAAACCCCGATTTTTTTTAACGACTTTTAGAGACCCCTATGGTAGTCTATAGGGCATTCTGGGTATGATTTTGTGTTTTTTCCTAAATAGAATATTTCGGTTTTATCAGAAAGCTTAGATATTTCTAGACATTGTTCTCGAGATCCTAACGATCAGTTTGAGTCGAAAATCCCGATTGTTTTGACACATTTTTGACAAATTCCAAAGGCCATAAGGCATTCTGGGTATGATTTTGTAGTTTTTCCTGAATAGAATTTTTCGGTTTTATCAGAAAGCTTAGATATTTCTAGACATTGTTCTGGGGGTCTAAGCGATCAGTTTGAGTCGAAAACCCCGATTTTTTTTAACGACTTTTAGAGACCCCTATGGTAGTCTATAGGGCATTCTGGGTATGATTTTGTGGTTTTTCCTAAATAGAATATTTCGGTTTTATCAGAAAGCTTAGATATTTCTAGACATTGTTCTCGGGATCCTAACGATCAGTTTGAGTCGAAAATCCCGCTTGTTTTGACACATTTTTGACAAATTCCAAAGGCCATAAGGCATTCTGGGTATGATTTTGTAGTTTTTCCTGAATAGAATTTTTCGGTTTTATCAGAAAGCTTAGATATTTCTAGACATTGTTCACGGGATCCTAACGATCAGTTTGAGTCGAAAATCCCGATTGTTTTGACACATTTTTGACAAATTCCAAAGGCCATCAGGCATTCTGGGTATGATTTTGTAGTTTTTCCTGAATAGAATTTTTCGGTTTTATCAGAAAGCTTAGATATTTCTAGACATTGTTCTCGGGGTCTAAGCGATCAGTTTGAGTCGAAAACCCCGATTTTTTTTAACGACTTTTAGAGACCCCTATGGTAGTCTATAGGGCATTCTGGGTATGATTTGGTGGTTTTTCCTAAATAGAATATTTCGGTTTTATCAGAAAGCTTAGATATTTCTAGACATTGTTCTGGGGGTCTAAGCGATCAGTTTGAGTCGAAAACCCCGATTTTTTTTAACGAGTTTTAGAGACCCCTATGGTAGTCTATAGGGCATTCTGGGTATGATTTTGTGGTTTTTCCTAAATAGAATATTTCGGTTTTATCAGAAAGCTTAGATATTTCTAGACATTGTTCTCGGGATCCTAACGATCAGTTTGAGTCGAAAATCCCGATTGTTTTGACACATTTTTGACAAATTCCAAAGGCCATAAGGCATTCTGGGTATGATTTTGTAGTTTTTCCTGAATAGAATTTTTCGGTTTTATCAGAAAGCTTAGATATTTCTAGACATTGTTCTGGGGGTCTAAGCGATCAGTTTGAGTCGAAAACCCCGATTTTTTTTAACGACTTTTAGAGACCCCTATGGTAGTCTATAGGGCATTCTGGGTATGATTTTGTGGTTTTTCCTAAATAGAATATTTCGGTTTTATCAGAAAGCTTAGATATTTCTAGACATTGTTCTCGGGATCCTAACGATCAGTTTGAGTCGAAAATCCCGATTGTTTTGACACATTTTTGACAAATTCCAAAGGCCATAAGGCATTCTGGGTATGATTTTGTAGTTTTTCCTGAATAGAATTTTTCGGTTTTATCAGAAAGCTTAGATATTTCTAGACATTGTTCTCGGGATCCTAACGATCAGTTTGAGTCGAAAATCCCGATTGTTTTGACACATTTTTGACAAATTCCAAAGGCCATCAGGCATTCTGGGTATGATTTTGTAGTTTTTCCTGAATAGAATTTTTCGGTTTTATCAGAAAGCTTAGATATTTCTAGACATTGTTCTGGGGGTCTAAGCGATCAGTTTGAGTCGAAAACCCCGATTTTTTTTAACGACTTTTAGAGACCCCTATGGTAGTCTATAGGGCATTCTGGGTATGATTTTGTGGTTTTTCCTAAATAGAATATTTCGGTTTTATCAGAAAGCTTAGATATTTCTAGACATTGTTCTCGGGATCCTAACGATCAGTTTGAGTCGAAAATCCCGATTGTTTTGACACATTTTTGACAAATTCCAAAGGCCATAAGGCATTCTGGGTATGATTTTGTAGTTTTTCCTGAATAGAATTTTTCGGTTTTATCAGAAAGCTTAGATATTTCTAGACATTGTTCACGGGATCCTAACGATCAGTTTGAGTCGAAAATCCCGATTGTTTTGACACATTTTTGACAAATTCCAAAGGCCATCAGGCATTCTGGGTATGATTTTGTAGTTTTTCCTGAATAGAATTTTTCGGTTTTATCAGAAAGCTTAGATATTTCTAGACATTGTTCTGGGGGTCTAAGCGATCAGTTTGAGTCGAAAACCCCGATTTTTTTTAACGACTTTTAGAGACCCCTATGGTAGTCTATAGGGCATTCTGGGTATGATTTTGTGGTTTTTCCTCAATAGAATATTTCGGTTTTATCAGAAAGCTTAGATATTTCTAGACATTGTTCTCGGGATCCTAACGATCAGTTTGAGTCGAAAATCCCGATTGTTTTGACACATTTTTGACAAATTCCAAAGGCCATAAGGCATTCTGGGTATGATTTTGTAGTTTTTCCTGAATAGAATTTTTCGGTTTTATCAGAAAGCTTAGATATTTCTAGACATTGTTCACGGGATCCTAACGATCAGTTTGAGTCGAAAATCCCGATTGTTTTGACACATTTTTGACAAATTCCAAAGGCCATCAGGCATTCTGGGTATGATTTTGTAGTTTTTCCTGAATAGAATTTTTCGGTTTTATCAGAAAGCTTAGATATTTCTAGACATTGTTCTCGGGGTCTAAGCGATCAGTTTGAGTCGAAAACCCCGATTTTTTTTAACGACTTTTAGAGACCCCTATGGTAGTCTATAGGGCATTCTGGGTATGATTTTGTGTTTTTTCCTAAATAGAATATTTCGGTTTTATCAGAAAGCTTAGATATTTCTAGACATTGTTCTTGAGATCCTAACGATCAGTTTGAGTCGAAAATCCCGATTGTTTTGACACATTTTTGACAAATTCCAAAGGCCATAAGGCATTCTGGGTATGATTTTGTAGTTTTTCCTGAATAGAATTTTTCGGTTTTATCAGAAAGCTTAGATATTTCTAGACATTGTTCTGGGGGTCTAAGCGATCAGTTTGAATCGAAAACCCCGATTTTTTTTAACGACTTTTAGAGACCCCTATGGTAGTCTATAGGGCATTCTGGGTATGATTTTGTGTTTTTTCCTAAATAGAATATTTCGGTTTTATCAGAAAGCTTAGATATTTCTAGACATTGTTCTCGAGATCCTAACGATCAGTTTGAGTCGAAAATCCCGATTGTTTTGACACATTTCTGACAAATTCCAAAGGCCATAAGGCATTCTGGGTATGATTTTGTAGTTTTTCCTGAATAGAATTTTTCGGTTTTATCAGAAAGCTTAGATATTTCTAGACATTGTTCTGGGGGTCCAATCGATCAGTTTGAGTCGAAAACCCCGATTTTTTTTAACGACTTTTAGAGACCCCTATGGTAGTCTATAGGACATTCTGGGTATGATTTGGTGGTTTTTCCTAAATAGAATATTTCGGTTTTATCAGAAAGCTTAGATATTTCTAGACATTGTTCTGGGGGTCTAAGCGATCAGTTTGAGTCGAAAACCCCGATTTTTTTTAACGACTTTTAGAGACCCCTATGGTAGTCTATAGGGCATTCTGGGTATGATTTTGTGGTTTTTCCTAAATAGAATATTTCGGTTTTATCAGAAAGCTTAGATATTTCTAGACATTGTTCTCGGGATCCTAACGATCAGTTTGAGTCGAAAATCCCGATTGTTTTGACACATTTTTGACAAATTCCAAAGGCCATAAGGCATTCTGGGTATGATTTTGTAGTTTTTCCTGAATATAATTTTTCGGTTTTATCAGAAAGCTTAGATATTTCTAGACATTGTTCTGGGGGTCTAAGCGATCAGTTTGAGTCGAAAATCCCGATTGTTTTGACACATTTTTGACAAATTCCAAAGGCCATAAGGCATTCTGGGTATGATTTTGTAGTTTTTCCTGAATAGAATTATTCGGTTTTATCAGAAAGCTTAGATATTTCTAGACATTGTTCTGGGGGTCCAATCGATCAGTTTGAGTCGAAAACCCCGATTTTTTTTAACGACTTTTAGAGACCCCTATGGTAGTCTATAGGACATTCTGGGTATGATTTGGTGGTTTTTCCTAAATAGAATATTTCGGTTTTATCAGAAAGCTTAGATATTTCTAGACATTGTTCTGGGGGTCTAAGCGATCAGTTTGAGTCGAAAACCCCGATTTTTTTTAACGACTTTTAGAGACCCCTATGGTAGTCTATAGGGCATTCTGGGTATGATTTTGTGGTTTTTCCTAAATAGAATATTTCGGTTTTATCAGAAAGCTTAGATATTTCTAGACATTGTTCTCGGGATCCTAACGATCAGTTTGAGTCGAAAATCCCGATTGTTTTGACACATTTTTGACAAATTCCAAAGGCCATAAGGCATTCTGGGTATGATTTTGTAGTTTTTCCTGAATAGAATTTTTCGGTTTTATCAGAAAGCTTAGATATTTCTAGACATTGTTCACGGGATCCTAACGATCAGTTTGAGTCGAAAATCCCGATTGTTTTGACACATTTTTGACAAATTCCAAAGGCCATCAGGCATTCTGGGTATGATTTTGTAGTTTTTCCTGAATAGAATTTTTCGGTTTTATCAGAAAGCTTAGATATTTCTAGACATTGTTCTCGGGGTCTAAGCGATCAGTTTGAGTCGAAAACCCCGATTTTTTTTAACGACTTTTAGAGACCCCTATGGTAGTCTATAGGGCATTCTGGGTATGATTTTGTGGTTTTTCCTAAATAGAATATTTCGGTTTTATCAGAAAGCTTAGATATTTCTAGACATTGTTCTCGGGATCCTAACGATCAGTTTGAGTCGAAAATCCCGATTGTTTTGACACATTTTTGACAAATTCCAAAGGCCATAAGGCATTCTGGGTATGATTTTGTAGTTTTTCCTGAATAGAATTTTTCGGTTTTATCAGAAAGCTTAGATATTTCTAGACATTGTTCTCGGGATCCTAACGATCAGTTTGAGTCGAAAATCCCGCTTGTTTTGACACATTTTTGACAAATTCCAAAGGCCATAAGGCATTCTGGGTATGATTTTGTAGTTTTTCCTGAATAGAATTTTTCGGTTTTATCAGAAAGCTTAGATATTTCTAGACATTGTTCACGGGATCCTAACGATCAGTTTGAGTCGAAAATCCCGATTGTTTTGACACATTTTTGACAAATTCCAAAGGCCATCAGGCATTCTGGGTATGATTTTGTAGTTTTTCCTGAATAGAATTTTTCGGTTTTATCAGAAAGCTTAGATATTTCTAGACATTGTTCTGGAGGCTAAGCGATCAGTTTGAGTCGAAAACCCCGATTTTTTTTAACGACTTTTAGAGACCCCTATGGTAGTCTATAGGGCATTCTGGGTATGATTTTGTGGTTTTTCCTAAATAGAATATTTCGGTTTTATCAGAAAGCTTAGATATTTCTAGACATTGTTCTCGGGATCCTAACGATCAGTTTGAGTCGAAAATCCCGATTGTTTTGACACATTTTTGACAAATTCCAAAGGCCATAAGGCATTCTGGGTATGATTTTGTAGTTTTTCCTGAATAGAATTATTCGGTTTTATCAGAAAGCTTAGATATTTCTAGACATTGTTCTCGGGGTCCAATCGATCAGTTTGAGTCGAAAACCCCGATTTTTTTTAACGACTTTTAGAGACCCCTATGGTAGTCTATAGGGCATTCTGGGTATGATTTGGTGGTTTTTCCTAAATAGAATATTTCGGTTTTATCAGAAAGCTTAGATATTTCTAGACATTGTTCTGGGGGTCTAAGCGATCAGTTTGAGTCGAAAACCCCGATTTTTTTTAACGACTTTTAGAGACCCCTATGGTAGTCTATAGGGCATTCTGGGTATGATTTTGTGGTTTTTCCTAAATATAATATTTCGGTTTTATCAGAAAGCTTAGATATTTCTAGACATTGTTCTCGGGATCCTAACGATCAGTTTGAGTCGACAATCCCGATTGTTTTGACACATTTTTGACAAATTCCAAAGGCCATAAGGCATTCTGGGTATGATTTTGTAGTTTTTCCTGAATAGAATTTTTCGGTTTTATCAGAAAGCTTAGATATTTCTAGACATTGTTCTCGGGATCCTAACGATCAGTTTGAGTCGAAAATCCCGCTTGTTTTGACACATTTTTGACAAATTCCAAAGGCCATAAGGCATTCTGGGTATGATTTTGTAGTTTTTCCTGAATAGAATTTTTCGGTTTTATCAGAAAGCTTAGATATTTCTAGACATTGTTCACGGGATCCTAACGATCAGTTTGAGTCGAAAATCCCGATTGTTTTGACACATTTTTGACAAATTCCAAAGGCCATCAGGCATTCTGGGTATGATTTTGTAGTTTTTCCTGAATAGAATTTTTCGGTTTTATCAGAAAGCTTAGATATTTCTAGACATTGTTCTGGGGGCTAAGCGATCAGTTTGAGTCGAAAACCCCGATTTTTTTTAACGACTTTTAGAGACCCCTATGGTAGTCTATAGGGCATTCTGGGTATGATTTTGTGGTTTTTCCTAAATAGAATATTTCGGTTTTATCAGAAAGCTTAGATATTTCTAGACATTGTTCTCGGGATCCTAACGATCAGTTTGAGTCGAAAATCCCGATTGTTTTGACACATTTTTGACAAATTCCAAAGGCCATAAGGCATTCTGGGTATGATTTTGTAGTTTTTCCTGAATAGAATTATTCGGTTTTATCAGAAAGCTTAGATATTTCTAGACATTGTTCTCGGGGTCCAATCGATCAGTTTGAGTCGAAAACCCCGATTTTTTTTAACGACTTTTAGAGACCCCTATGGTAGTCTATAGGGCATTCTGGGTATGATTTGGTGGTTTTTCCTAAATAGAATATTTCGGTTTTATCAGAAAGCTTAGATATTTCTAGACATTGTTCTGGGGGTCTAAGCGATCAGTTTGAGTCGAAAACCCCGATTTTTTTTAACGACTTTTAGAGACCCCTATGGTAGTCTATAGGGCATTCTGGGTATGATTTTGTGGTTTTTCCTAAATATAATATTTCGGTTTTATCAGAAAGCTTAGATATTTCTAGACATTGTTCTCGGGATCCTAACGATCAGTTTGAGTCGACAATCCCGATTGTTTTGACACATTTTTGACAAATTCCAAAGGCCATAAGGCATTCTGGGTATGATTTTGTAGTTTTTCCTGAATAGAATTTTTCGGTTTTATCAGAAAGCTTAGATATTTCTAGACATTGTTCTGGGGGTCTAAGCGATCAGTTTGAGTCGAAAACCCCGATTTTTTTTAACGACTTTTAGAGACCCCTATGGTAGTCTATAGGGCATTCTGGGTATGATTTTGTGGTTTTTCCTAAATAGAATATTTCGGTTTTATCAGAAAGCTTAGATATTTCTAGACATTGTTCTCGGGATCCTAACGATCAGTTTGAGTCGAAAATCCCGATTGTTTTGACATATTTTTGACAAATTCCAAAGGCCATAAGGCATTCTGGGTATGATTTTGTAGTTTTTCCTGAATAGAATTTTTCGGTTTTATCAGAAAGCTTAGATATTTCTAGACATTGTTCTCGGGATCCTAACGATCAGTTTGAGTCGAAAATCCCGATTGTTTTGACACATTTTTGACAAATTCCAAAGGCCATAAGGCATTCTGGGTATGATTTTGTAGTTTTTCCTGAATAGAATTTTTCGGTTTTATCAGAAAGCTTAGATATTTCTAGACATTGTTCACGGGATCCTAACGATCAGTTTGAGTCGAAAATCCCGATTGTTTTGACACATTTTTGACAAATTCCAAAGGCCATCAGGCATTCTGGGTATGATTTTGTAGTTTTTCCTGAATAGAATTTTTCGGTTTTATCAGAAAGCTTAGATATTTCTAGACATTGTTCTCGGGGTCTAAGCGATCAGTTTGAGTAGAAAACCCCGATTTTTTTTAACGACTTTTAGAGACCCCTATGGTAGTCTATAGGGCATTCTGGGTATGATTTTGTGTTTTTTCCTAAATAGAATATTTCGGTTTTATCAGAAAGCTTAGATATTTCTAGACATTGTTCTCGAGATCCTAACGATCAGTTTGAGTCGAAAATCCCGATTGTTTTGACACATTTTTGACAAATTCCAAAGGCCATAAGGCATTCTGGGTATGATTTTGTAGTTTTTCCTGAATATAATTTTTCGGTTTTATCAGAAAGCTTAGATATTTCTAGACATTGTTCTGGGGGTCTAAGCGATCAGTTTGAGTCGAAAACCCCGATTTTTTTTAACGACTTTTAGAGACCCCTATGGTAGTCTATAGGGCATTCTGGGTATGATTTTGTGGTTTTTCCTCAATAGAATATTTCGGTTTTATCAGAAAGCTTAGATATTTCTAGACATTGTTCTCGGGATCCTAACGATCAGTTTGAGTCGAAAATCCCGATTGTTTTGACACATTTTTGACAAATTCCAAAGGCCATAAGGCATTCTGGGTATGATTTTGTAGTTTTTCCTGAATAGAATTCTTCGGTTTTATCAGAAAGCTTAGATATTTCTAGACATTGTTCTCGGGGTCCAATCGATCAGTTTGAGTCGAAAACCCCGATTTTTTTTAACGACTTTTAGAGACCCCTATGGTAGTCTATAGGGCATTCTGGGTATGATTTTGTGGTTTTTCCTCAATAGAATATTTCGGTTTTATCAGAAAGCTTAGATATTTCTAGACATTGTTCTCGGGATCCTAACGATCAGTTTGAGTCGAAAATCCCGATTGTTTTGACACATTTTTGACAAATTCCAAAGGCCATAAGGCATTCTGGGTATGATTTTGTAGTTTTTCCTGAATAGAATTATTCGGTTTTATCAGAAAGCTTAGATATTTCTAGACATTGTTCTCGGGGTCCAATCGATCAGTTTGAGTCGAAAACCCCGATTTTTTTTAACGACTTTTAGAGACCCCTATGGTAGTCTATAGGGCATTCTGGGTATGATTTTGTGGTTTTTCCTAAATAGAATATTTCGGTTTTATCAGAAAGCTTAGATATTTCTAGACATTGTTCTCGGGATCCTAACGATCAGTTTGAGTCGAAAATCCCGATTGTTTTGACACATTTTTGACAAATTCCAAAGGCCATAAGGCATTCTGGGTATGATTTTGTAGTTTTTCCTGAATAGAATTATTCGGTTTTATCAGAAAGCTTAGATATTTCTAGACATTGTTCTCGGGGTCCAATCGATCAGTTTGAGTCGAAAACCCCGATTTTTTTTAACGACTTTTAGAGACCCCTATGGTAGTCTATAGGGCATTCTGGGTATGATTTGGTGGTTTTTCCTAAATAGAATATTTCGGTTTTATCAGAAAGCTTAGATATTTCTAGACATTGTTCTCGGGATCCTAACGATCAGTTTGAGTCGAAAATCCCGATTGTTTTGACACATTTTTGACAAATTCCAAAGTCCATAAGGCATTCTGGGTATGATTTTGTAGTTTTTCCTGAATAGAATTTTTCGGTTTTATCAGAAAGCTTAGATATTTCTAGACATTGTTCTGGGGGTCGATGCGATCAGTTTGAGTCGAAAATCCCGATTGTTTTGACACATTTTTGACAAATTCCAAAGGCCATAAGGCATTCTGGGTATGATTTTGTAGTTTTTCCTGAATAGAATTTTTCGGTTTTATCAGAAAGCTTAGATATTTCTAGACATTGTTCTGGGGGTCTAAGCGATCAGTTTGAGTCGAAAACCCCGATTTTTTTTAACGACTTTTAGAGACCCCTATGGTAGTCTATAGGGCATTCTGGGTATGATTTTGTGGTTTTTCCTAAATAGAATATTTCGGTTTTATCAGAAAGCTTAGATATTTCTAGACATTGTTCTCGAGATCCTAACGATCAGTTTGAGTCGAAAATCCCGATTGTTTTGACACATTTTTGACAAATTCCAAAGGCCATAAGGCATTCTGGGTATGATTTTGTAGTTTTTCCTGAATATAATTTTTCGGTTTTATCAGAAAGCTTAGATATTTCTAGACATTGTTCTGGGGGTCTAAGCGATCAGTTTGAGTCGAAAACCCCGATTTTTTTTAACGACTTTTAGAGACCCCTATGGTAGTCTATAGGGCATTCTGGGTATGATTTTGTGGTTTTTCCTCAATAGAATATTTCGGTTTTATCAGAAAGCTTAGATATTTCTAGACATTGTTCTCGGGATCCTAACGATCAGTTTGAGTCGAAAATCCCGATTGTTTTGACACATTTTTGACAAATTCCAAAGGCCATAAGGCATTCTGGGTATGATTTTGTAGTTTTTCCTGAATAGAATTCTTCGGTTTTATCAGAAAGCTTAGATATTTCTAGACATTGTTCTCGGGGTCCAATCGATCAGTTTGAGTCGAAAACCCCGATTTTTTTTAACGACTTTTAGAGACCCCTATGGTAGTCTATAGGGCATTCTGGGTATGATTTTGTGGTTTTTCCTCAATAGAATATTTCGGTTTTATCAGAAAGCTTAGATATTTCTAGACATTGTTCTCGGGATCCTAACGATCAGTTTGAGTCGAAAATCCCGATTGTTTTGACACATTTTTGACAAATTCCAAAGGCCATAAGGCATTCTGGGTATGATTTTGTAGTTTTTCCTGAATAGAATTATTCGGTTTTATCAGAAAGCTTAGATATTTCTAGACATTGTTCTCGGGGTCCAATCGATCAGTTTGAGTCGAAAACCCCGATTTTTTTTAACGACTTTTAGAGACCCCTATGGTAGTCTATAGGGCATTCTGGGTATGATTTTGTGGTTTTTCCTAAATAGAATATTTCGGTTTTATCAGAAAGCTTAGATATTTCTAGACATTGTTCTCGGGATCCTAACGATCAGTTTGAGTCGAAAATCCCGATTGTTTTGACACATTTTTGACAAATTCCAAAGGCCATAAGGCATTCTGGGTATGATTTTGTAGTTTTTCCTGAATAGAATTATTCGGTTTTATCAGAAAGCTTAGATATTTCTAGACATTGTTCTCGGGGTCCAATCGATCAGTTTGAGTCGAAAACCCCGATTTTTTTTAACGACTTTTAGAGACCCCTATGGTAGTCTATAGGGCATTCTGGGTATGATTTGGTGGTTTTTCCTAAATAGAATATTTCGGTTTTATCAGAAAGCTTAGATATTTCTAGACATTGTTCTCGGGATCCTAACGATCAGTTTGAGTCGAAAATCCCGATTGTTTTGACACATTTTTGACAAATTCCAAAGTCCATAAGGCATTCTGGGTATGATTTTGTAGTTTTTCCTGAATAGAATTTTTCGGTTTTATCAGAAAGCTTAGATATTTCTAGACATTGTTCTGGGGGTCGAAGCGATCAGTTTGAGTCGAAAATCCCGATTGTTTTGACACATTTTTGACAAATTCCAAAGGCCATAAGGCATTCTGGGTATGATTTTGTAGTTTTTCCTGAATAGAATTTTTCGGTTTTATCAGAAAGCTTAGATATTTCTAGACATTGTTCTGGGGGTCTAAGCGATCAGTTTGAGTCGAAAACCCCGATTTTTTTTAACGACTTTTAGAGACCCCTATGGTAGTCTATAGGGCATTCTGGGTATGATTTTGTGGTTTTTCCTAAATAGAATATTTCGGTTTTATCAGAAAGCTTAGATATTTCTAGACATTGTTCTCGGAATCCTAACGATCAGTTTGAGTCGAAAATCCCGATTGTTTTGACACATTTTTGACAAATTCCAAAGGCCATAAGGCATTCTGGGTATGATTTTGTAGTTTTTCCTGAATAGAATTTTTCGGTTTTATCAGAAAGCTTAGATATTTCTAGACATTGTTCTGGGGGTCTAAGCGATCAGTTTGAGTCGAAAACCCCGATTTTTTTTAACGAATTTTAGAGACCCCTATGGTAGTCTATAGGGCATTCTGGGTATGATTTTGTGGTTTTTCCTAAATAGAATATTTCGGTTTTATCAGAAAGCTTAGATATTTCTAGACATTGTTCTCGGGATCCTAACGATCAGTTTGAGTCGAAAATCCCGATTGTTTTGACACATTTTTGACAAATTCCAAAGGCCATAAGGCATTCTGGGTATGATTTTGTAGTTTTTCCTGAATAGAATTTTTCGGTTTTATCAGAAAGCTTAGATATTTCTAGACATTGTTCTCGGGATCCTAACGATCAGTTTGAGTCGAAAATCCCGATTGTTTTGACACATTTTTGACAAATTCCAAAGGCCATAAGGCATTCTGGGTATGATTTTGTAGTTTTTCCTGAATAGAATTTTTCGGTTTTATCAGAAAGCTTAGATATTTCTAGACATTGTTCTGGGGGTCTAAGCGATCAGTTTGAGTCGAAAACCCCGATTTTTTTTAACGACTTTTAGAGACCCCTATGGTAGTCTATAGGGCATTCTGGGTATGATTTTGTGGTTTTTCCTAAATAGAATATTTCGGTTTTATCAGAAAGCTTAGATATTTCTAGACATTGTTCTCGAGATCCTAACGATCAGTTTGAGTCGAAAATCCCGATTGTTTTGACACATTTTTGACAAATTCCAAAGGCCATAAGGCATTCTGGGTATGATTTTGTAGTTTTTCCTGAATATAATTTTTCGGTTTTATCAGAAAGCTTAGATATTTCTAGACATTGTTCTGGGGGTCTAAGCGATCAGTTTGAGTCGAAAACTCCGATTTTTTTTAACGACTTTTAGAGACCCCTATGGTAGTCTATAGTGCATTCTGGGTATGATTTTGTGGTTTTTCCTCAATAGAATATTTCGGTTTTATCAGAAAGCTTAGATATTTCTAGACATTGTTCTCGGGATCCTAACGATCAGTTTGAGTCGAAAATCCCGATTGTTTTGACACATTTTTGACAAATTCCAAAGGCCATAAGGCATTCTGGGTATGATTTTGTAGTTTTTCCTGAATAGAATTATTCGGTTTTATCAGAAAGCTTAGATATTTCTAGACATTGTTCTCGGGGTCCAATCGATCAGTTTGAGTCGAAAACCCCGATTTTTTTTAACGACTTTTAGAGACCCCTATGGTAGTCTATAGGGCATTCTGGGTATGATTTTGTGGTTTTTCCTAAATAGAATATTTCGGTTTTATCAGAAAGCTTAGATATTTCTAGACATTGTTCTCGGGATCCTAACGATCAGTTTGAGTCGAAAATCCCGATTGTTTTGACACATTTTTGACAAATTCCAAAGACCATAAGGCATTCTGGGTATGATTTTGTAGTTTTTCCTGAATATAATTTTTCGGTTTTATCAGAAAGCTTAGATATTTCTAGACATTGTTCTCGGGATCCTAACGATCAGTTTGAGTCGAAAATCCCGATTGTTTTGACACATTTTTGACAAATTCCAAAGGCCATAAGGCATTCTGGGTATGATTTTGTAGTTTTTCCTGAATAGAATTTTTCGGTTTTATCAGAAAGCTTATATATTTCTAGACATTGTTCTGGGGGTCTAAGCGATCAGTTTGAGTCGAAAACCCCGATTTTTTTTAACGACTTTTAGAGACCCCTATGGTAGTCTATAGGGCATTCTGGGTATGATTTTGTGGTTTTTCCTAAATAGAATATTTCGGTTTTATCAGAAAGCTTAGATATTTCTAGACATTGTTCTCGGGATCCTAACGATCAGTTTGAGTCGAAAATCCCGATTGTTTTGACACATTTTTGACAAATTCCAAAGGTCATAAGGCATTCTGGGTATGATTTTGTAGTTTTTCCTGAATAGAATTTTTCGGTTTTATCAGAAAGCTTAGATATTTCTAGACATTGTTCTGGGGGTCTAAGCGATCAGTTTGAGTCGAAAACCCCGATTTTTTTTAACGACTTTTAGAGACCCCTATGGTAGTCTATAGGGCATTCTGGGTATGATTTTGTGGTTTTTCCTGAATAGAATTTTTCGGTTTTATCAGAAAGCTTAGATATTTCTAGACATTGTTCTGGGGGTCGAAGCGATCAGTTTGAGTCGAAAATCCCGATTGTTTTGACACATTTTTGACAAATTCCAAAGGCCATAAGGCATTCTGGGTATGATTTTGTAGTTTTTCCTGAATAGAATTTTTCGGTTTTATCAGAAAGCTTAGATATTTCTAGACATTGTTCTGGGGGTCTAAGCGATCAGTTTGAGTCGAAAACCCCGATTTTTTTTAACGACTTTTAGAGACCCCTATGGTAGTCTATAGGGCATTCTGGGTATGATTTTGTGGTTTTTCCTAAATAGAATATTTCGGTTTTATCAGAAAGCTTAGATATTTCTAGACATTGTTCTCGGGATCCTAACGATCAGTTTGAGTCGAAAATCCCGATTGTTTTGACACATTTTTGACAAATTCCAAAGACCATAAGGCATTCTGGGTATGATTTTGTAGTTTTTCCTGAATATAATTTTTCGGTTTTATCAGAAAGCTTAGATATTTCTAGACATTGTTCTCGGGATCCTAACGATCAGTTTGAGTCGAAAATCCCGATTGTTTTGACACATTTTTGACAAATTCCAAAGGCCATAAGGCATTCTGGGTATGATTTTGTAGTTTTTCCTGAATAGAATTTTTCGGTTTGATCAGAAAGCTTATATATTTCTAGACATTGTTCTGGGGGTCTAAGCGATCAGTTTGAGTCGAAAACCCCGATTTTTTTTAACGACTTTTAGAGACCCCTATGGTAGTCTATAGGGCATTCTGGGTATGATTTTGTGGTTTTTCCTAAATAGAATATTTCGGTTTTATCAGAAAGCTTAGATATTTCTAGACATTGTTCTCGGGATCCTAACGATCAGTTTGAGTCGAAAATCCCGATTGTTTTGACACATTTTTGACAAATTCCAAAGGCCATAAGGCATTCTGGGTATGATTTTGTAGTTTTTCCTGAATAGAATTTTTCGGTTTTATCAGAAAGCTTAGATATTTCTAGACATTGTTCTGGGGGTCTAAGCGATCAGTTTGAGTCGAAAACCCCGATTTTTTTTAACGACTTTTAGAGACCCCTATGGTAGTCTATAGGGCATTCTGGGTATGATTTTGTGGTTTTTCCTAAATAGAATATTTCGGTTTTATCAGAAAGCTTAGATATTTCTAGACATTGTTCTCGGGATCCTAACGATCAGTTTGAGTCGAAAATCCCGATTGTTTTGACACATTTTTGACAAATTCCAAAGTCCATAGGGCATTCTGGGTATGATTTTGTAGTTTTTCCTGAATAGAATTTTTCGGTTTTATCAGAAAGCTTAGATATTTCTAGACATTGTTCTGGGGGTCGAAGCGATCAGTTTGAGTCGAAAATCCCGATTGTTTTGACACATTTTTGACAAATTCCAAAGGCCATAAGGCATTCTGGGTATGATTTTGTAGTTTTTCCTGAATAGAATTTTTCGGTTTTATCAGAAAGCTTAGATATTTCTAGACATTGTTCTGGGGGTCTAAGCGATCAGTTTGAGTCGAAAACCCCGATTTTTTTTAACGACTTTTAGAGACCCCTATGGTAGTCTATAGGGCATTCTGGGTATGATTTTGTGGTTTTTCCTAAATAGAATATTTCGGTTTTATCAGAAAGCTTAGATATTTCTAGACATTGTTCTCGAGATCCTAACGATCAGTTTGAGTCGAAAATCCCGATTGTTTTGACACATTTTTGACAAATTCCAAAGGCCATAAGGCATTCTGGGTATGATTTTGTAGTTTTTCCTGAATAGAATTTTTCGGTTTTATCAGAAAGCTTAGATATTTCTAGACATTGTTCTGGGGGTCTAAGCGATCAGTTTGAGTCGAAAACCCCGATTTTTTTTAACGACTTTTAGAGACCCCTATGGTAGTCTATAGGGCATTCTGGGTATGATTTTGTGGTTTTTCCTCAATAGAATATTTCGGTTTTATCAGAAAGCTTAGATATTTCTAGACATTGTTCTCGGGATCCTAACGATCAGTTTGAGTCGAAAATCCCGATTGTTTTGACACATTTTTGACAAATTCCAAAGGCCATAAGGCATTCTGGGTATGATTTTGTAGTTTTTCCTGAATAGAATTATTCGGTTTTATCAGAAAGCTTAGATATTTCTAGACATTGTTCTCGGGGTCCAATCGATCAGTTTGAGTCGAAAACCCCGATTTTTTTTAACGACTTTTAGAGACCCCTATGGTAGTCTATAGGGCATTCTGGGTATGATTTTGTGGTTTTTCCTAAATAGAATATTTCGGTTTTATCAGAAAGCTTAGATATTTCTAGACATTGTTCTCGGGATCCTAACGATCAGTTTGAGTCGAAAATCCCGATTGTTTTGACACATTTTTGACAAATTCCAAAGACCATAAGGCATTCTGGGTATGATTTTGTAGTTTTTCCTGAATATAATTTTTCGGTTTTATCAGAAAGCTTAGATATTTCTAGACATTGTTCTCGGGATCCTAACGATCAGTTTGAGTCGAAAATCCCGATTGTTTTGACACATTTTTGACAAATTCCAAAGGCCATAAGGCATTCTGGGTATGATTTTGTAGTTTTTCCTGAATAGAATTTTTCGGTTTTATCAGAAAGCTTATATATTTCTAGACATTGTTCTGGGTGTCTAAGCGATCAGTTTGAGTCGAAAACCCCGATTTTTTTTAACGACTTTTAGAGACCCCTATGGTAGTCTATAGGGCATTCTGGGTATGATTTTGTGGTTTTTCCTAAATAGAATATTTCGGTTTTATCAGAAAGCTTAGATATTTCTAGACATTGTTCTCGGGATCCTAACGATCAGTTTGAGTCGAAAATCCCGATTGTTTTGACACATTTTTGACAAATTCCAAAGGCCATAAGGCATTCTGGGTATGATTTTGTAGTTTTTCCTGAATAGAATTATTCGGTTTTATCAGAAAGCTTAGATATTTCTAGACATTGTTCTCGGGGTCCAATCGATCAGTTTGAGTCGAAAACCCCGATTTTTTTTAACGACTTTTAGAGACCCCTATGGTAGTCTATAGGGCATTCTGGGTATGATTTTGTGGTTTTTCCTAAATAGAATATTTCGGTTTTATCAGAAAGCTTAGATATTTCTAGACATTGTTCTCGGGATCCTAACGATCAGTTTGAGTCGAAAATCCCGATTGTTTTGACACATTTTTGACAAATTCCAAAGACCATAAGGCATTCTGGGTATGATTTTGTAGTTTTTCCTGAATATAATTTTTCGGTTTTATCAGAAAGCTTAGATATTTCTAGACATTGTTCTCGGGATCCTAACGATCAGTTTGAGTCGAAAATCCCGATTGTTTTGACACATTTTTGACAAATTCCAAAGGCCATAAGGCATTGTGGGTATGATTTTGTAGTTTTTCCTGAATAGAATTTTTCGGTTTTATCAGAAAGCTTATATATTTCTAGACATTGTTCTGGGGGTCTAAGCGATCAGTTTGAGTCGAAAACCCCGATTTTTTTTAACGACTTTTAGAGACCCCTATGGTAGTCTATAGGGCATTCTGGGTATGATTTTGTGGTTTTTCCTAAATAGAATATTTCGGTTTTATCAGAAAGCTTAGATATTTCTAGACATTGTTCTCGGGATCCTAACGATCAGTTTGAGTCGAATATCCCGATTGTTTTGACACATTTTTGACAAATTCCAAAGGCCATAAGGCATTCTGGGTATGATTTTGTAGTTTTTCCTGAATAGAATTTTTCGGTTTTATCAGAAAGCTTATATATTTCTAGACATTGTTCTGGGGGTCTAAGCGATCAGTTTGAGTCGAAAACCCCGATTTTTTTTAACGACTTTTAGAGACCCCTATGGTAGTCTATAGGGCATTCTGGGTATGATTTGGTGGTTTTTCCTAAATAGAATATTTCGGTTTTATCAGAAAGCTTAGATATTTCTAGACATTGTTCTCGGGATCCTAACGATCAGTTTGAGTCGAAAATCCCGATTGTTTTGACACATTTTTGACAAATTCCAAAGGCCATAAGGCATTCTGGGTATGATTTTGTAGTTTTTCCTGAATAGAATTATTCTGTTTTATCAGAAAGCTTAGATATTTCTAGACATTGTTCTCGGGGTCCAATCGATCAGTTTGAGTCGAAAACCCCGATTTTTTTTAACGACTTTTAGAGACCCCTATGGTAGTCTATAGGGCATTCTGGGTATGATTTGGTGGTTTTTCCTAAATAGAATATTTCGGTTTTATCAGAAAGCTTAGATATTTCTAGACATTGTTCTCGGGATCCTAACGATCAGTTTGAGTCGAAAATCCCGATTGTTTTGACACATTTTTGACAAATTCCAAAGGCCATAAGGCATTCTGGGTATGATTTTGTAGTTTTTCCTGAATAGAATTTTTCGGTTTTATCAGAAAGCTTAGATATTTCTAGACATTGTTCTGGGGGTCGAAGCGATCAGTTTGAGTCGAAAATCCCGATTGTTTTGACACATTTTTGACAAATTCCAAAGGCCATAAGGCATTCTGGGTATGATTTTGTAGTTTTTCCTGAATAGAATTTTTCGGTTTTATCAGAAAGCTTAGATATTTCTAGACATTGTTCTGGGGGTCTAAGCGATCAGTTTGAGTCGAAAACCCCGATTTTTTTTAACGACTTTTAGAGACCCCTATGGTAGTCTATAGGGCATTCTGGGTATGATTTTGTGGTTTTTCCTAAATAGAATATTTCGGTTTTATCAGAAAGCTTAGATATTTCTAGACATTGTTCTCGGGATCCTAACGATCAGTTTGAGTCGAAAATCCCGATTGTTTTGACACATTTTTGACAAATTCCAAAGGCCATAAGGCATTCTGGGTATGATTTTGTAGTTTTTCCTGAATAGAATTTTTCGGTTTTATCAGAAAGCTTAGATATTTCTAGACATTGTTCTGGGGGTCTAAGCGATCAGTTTGAGTCGAAAACCCCGATTTTTTTTAACGAATTTTAGAGACCCCTATGGTAGTCTATAGGGCATTCTGGGTATGATTTTGTGGTTTTTCCTAAATAGAATATTTCGGTTTTATCAGAAAGCTTAGATATTTCTAGACATTGTTCTCGGGATCCTAACGATCAGTTTGAGTCGAAAATCCCGATTGTTTTGACACATTTTTGACAAATTCCAAAGGCCATAAGGCATTCTGGGTATGATTTTGTAGTTTTTCCTGAATAGAATTTTTCGGTTTTATCAGAAAGCTTAGATATTTCTAGACATTGTTCTGGGGGTCTAAGCGATCAGTTTGAGTCGAAAACCCCGATTTTTTTTAACGAATTTTAGAGACCCCTATGGTAGTCTATAGGGCATTCTGGGTATGATTTTGTGGTTTTTCCTAAATAGAATATTTCGGTTTTATCAGAAAGCTTAGATATTTCTAGACATTGTTCTCGGGATCCTAACGATCAGTTTGAGTCGAAAATCCCGATTGTTTTGACACATTTTTGACAAATTCCAAAGGCCATAAGGCATTCTGGGTATGATTTTGTAGTTTTTCCTGAATAGAATTTTTCGGTTTTATCAGAAAGCTTAGATATTTCTAGACATTGTTCTCGGGATCCTAACGATCAGTTTGAGTCGAAAATCCCGCTTGTTTTGACACATTTTTGACAAATTCCAAAGGCCATAAGGCATTCTGGGTATGATTTTGTAGTTTTTCCTGAATAGAATTTTTCGGTTTTATCAGAAAGCTTAGATATTTCTAGACATTGTTCTCGGGATCCTAACGATCAGTTTGAGTCGAAAATCCCGATTGTTTTGACACATTTTTGACAAATTCCAAAGGCCATAAGGCATTCTGGGTATGATTTTGTAGTTTTTCCTGAATAGAATTTTTCGGTTTTATCAGAAAGCTTAGATATTTCTAGACATTGTTCTGGGGGTCTAAGCGATCAGTTTGAGTCGAAAACCCCGATTTTTTTTAACGACTTTTAGAGACCCCTATGGTAGTCTATAGGGCATTCTGGGTATGATTTTGTGGTTTTTCCTAAATAGAATATTTCGGTTTTATCAGAAAGCTTAGATATTTCTAGACATTGTTCTCGGGATCCTAACGATCAGTTTAAGTCGAAAATCCCGATTGTTTTGACACATTTTTGACAAATTCCAAAGGCCATAAGGCATTCTGGGTATGATTTTGTAGTTTTTCCTGAATAGAATTTTTCGGTTTTATCAGAAAGCTTAGATATTTCTAGACATTGTTCTCGGGGTCCAATCGATCAGTTTGAGTCGAAAACCCCGATTTTTTTTAACGACTTTTAGAGACCCCTATGGTAGTCTATAGGGCATTCTGGGTATGATTTTGTGGTTTTTCCTAAATAGAATATTTCGGTTTTATCAGAAAGCTTAGATATTTCTAGACATTGTTCTCGGGATCCTAACGATCAGTTTGAGTCGAAAATCCCGATTGTTTTGACACATTTTTGACAAATTCCAAAGGCCATAAGGCATTCTGGGTATGATTTTGTAGTTTTTCCTGAATAGAATTTTTCGGTTTTATCAGAAAGCTTAGATATTTCTAGACATTGTTCTGGGGGTCTAAGCGATCAGTTTGAGTCGAAAACCCCGATTTTTTTTAACGAATTTTAGAGACCCCTATGGTAGTCTATAGGGCATTCTGGGTATGATTTTGTGGTTTTTCCTAAATAGAATATTTCGGTTTTATCAGAAAGCTTAGATATTTCTAGACATTGTTCTCGGGATCCTAACGATCAGTTTGAGTCGAAAATCCCGATTGTTTTGACACATTTTTGACAAATTCCAAAGGCCATAAGGCATTCTGGGTATGATTTTGTAGTTTTTCCTGAATAGAATTTTTCGGTTTTATCAGAAAGCTTAGATATTTCTAGACATTGTTCTGGGGGTCTAAGCGATCAGTTTGAGTCGAAAACCCCGATTTTTTTTAACGAATTTTAGAGACCCCTATGGTAGTCTATAGGGCATTCTGGGTATGATTTTGTGGTTTTTCCTAAATAGAATATTTCGGTTTTATCAGAAAGCTTAGATATTTCTAGACATTGTTCTCGGGATCCTAACGATCAGTTTGAGTCGAAAATCCCGATTGTTTTGACACATTTTTGACAAATTCCAAAGGCCATAAGGCATTCTGGGTATGATTTTGTAGTTTTTCCTGAATAGAATTTTTCGGTTTTATCAGAAAGCTTAGATATTTCTAGACATTGTTCTCGGGATCCTAACGATCAGTTTGAGTCGAAAATCCCGCTTGTTTTGACACATTTTTGACAAATTCCAAAGGCCATAAGGCATTCTGGGTATGATTTTGTAGTTTTTCCTGAATAGAATTTTTCGGTTTTATCAGAAAGCTTAGATATTTCTAGACATTGTTCTGGGGGTCTAAGCGATCAGTTTGAGTCGAAAACCCCGATTTTTTTTAACGACTTTTAGAGACCCCTATGGTAGTCTATAGGGCATTCTGGGTATGATTTTGTGGTTTTTCCTAAATAGAATATTTCGGTTTTATCAGAAAGCTTAGATATTTCTAGACATTGTTCTCGGGATCCTAACGATCAGTTTGAGTCGAAAATCCCGATTGTTTTGACACATTTTTGACAAATTCCAAAGGCCATAAGGCATTCTGGGTATGATTTTGTAGTTTTTCCTGAATAGAATTTTTCGGTTTTATCAGAAAGCTTAGATATTTCTAGACATTGTTCTGGGGGTCTAAGCGATCAGTTTGAGTCGAAAACCCCGATTTTTTTAACGACTTTTAGAGACCCCTATGGTAGTCTATAGGGCATTCTGGGTATGATTTTGTGGTTTTTCCTAAATAGAATATTTCGGTTTTATCAGAAAGCTTAGATATTTCTAGACATTTTCTCGGGATCCTAACGATCAGTTTGAGTCGAAAATCCCGATTGTTTTGACACATTTTTGACAAATTCCAAAGGCCATAAGGCATTCTGGGTATGATTTTGTAGTTTTTCCTGAATAGAATTTTTCGGTTTTATCAGAAAGCTTAGATATTTCTAGACATTGTTCTCGGGATCCTAACGATCAGTTTGAGTCGAAAATCCGATTGTTTTGACACATTTTTGACAAATTCCAAAGGCCATAAGGCATTCTGGGTATGATTTTGTAGTTTTTCCTGAATAGACTTTTTCGGTTTTATCAGAAAGCTTAGATATTTCTAGACATTGTCTGGGGGTCTAAGCGATCAGTTTGAGTCCGAAACCCCGATTTTTTTTAACGACTTTTAGAGACCCCTATGGTAGTCTATAGGGCATTCTGGGTATGATTTTGTGGTTTTTCCTAAATAGAATATTTCGGTTTTATCAGAAAGCTTAGATATTTCTAGACATTGTTCTCGGGATCCTAACGATCAGTTTGAGTCGAAATCCCGATTGTTTTTGACACATTTTTGACAAATTCCAAAGGCCATAAGGCATTCTGGGTATGATTTTGTAGTTTTTCCTGAATAGAATTTTTCGGTTTTATCAGAAAGCTTAGATATTTCTAGACATTGTTCTCGGGATCCTAACGATCAGTTTGAGTCGAAATCCCGCTTGTTTTGACACAATTTTTGACAAATTCCAAAGGCCATAAGGCATTCTGGGTATGATTTTGTAGTTTTTCCCTGAATAGAATTTTTCGGTTTTATCAGAAAGCTTAGATATTTCTAGACATTGTTCTCGGATCCATAACGATCAGTTTGAGTCGAAAATCCCGATTGTTTTGACACATTTTTGACAAATTCCAAAGGCCATAAGGCATTCTGGGATGATTTTGTAGTTTTTTCCTGAATAGAATTTTTCGGTTTTATCAGAAAGCTTAGATATTTCTAGACATTGTTCTGGGGGTCTAAGCGATCAGTTTGAGTCGAAAACCCCGATTTTTTTTAACGACTTTTAGAGACCCCTATGGTAGTCTATAGGGCATTCTGGGTATGATTTTGTGGTTTTTCCTAAATAGAATATTTCGGTTTTATCAGAAGCTTAGATATTTCTAGACATTGTTCTCGGGATCCTAACGATCAGTTTAAGTCGAAAATCCCGATTGTTTTGACACATTTTTGACAAATTCCAAAGGCCATAAGGCATTCAGGGTATGATTTTGTAGTTTTTCCTGAATAGAATTTTTCGGTTTTATCAGAAAGCTTAGATATTTCTAGACATTGTTCTCGGGGTCCAATCGATCAGTTTGAGTCGAAAACCCCGATTTTTTTTAACGACTTTAGAGACCCCTATGGTAGTCTATAGGGCATTCTGGGTATGATTTGTGGTTTTTCCTAAATAGAATATTTCGGTTATATCAGAAAGCTTAGATATTTCTAGACATTGTTCTCGGGATCCTAACGATCAGTTTTGAGTCGAAAATCCCGATTGTTTTGACACATTTTTGACAAATTCCAAAGGCCATAAGGCATTCTGGGTATGATTTTGTAGTTTTTCCTGAATAGAATTTTTCGGTTTTATCAGAAAGCTTAGATATTTCTAGACATTGTTCTGGGGGTCTAAGCGATCAGTTTGAGTCGAAAACCCCGATTTTTTTTAACGAATTTTAGAGACCCCTATGGTAGTCTATAGGGCATTCTGGGTATGATTTTGTGGTTTTTCCTAAATAGAATATTTCGGTTTTATCAGAAAGCTTAGATATTTCTAGACATTGTTCTCGGAATCCTAACGATCAGTTTGAGTCGAAAATCCCGATTGTTTTGACACATTTTTGACAAATTCCAAAGGCCATAAGGCATTCTGGGTATGATTTTGTAGTTTTTCCTGAATAGAATTTTTCGGTTTTATCAGAAAGCTTAGATATTTCTAGACATTGTTCTGGGGGTCTAAGCGATCAGTTTGAGTCGAAAACCCCGATTTTTTTTAACGAATTTTAGAGACCCCTATGGTAGTCTATAGGGCATTCTGGGTATGATTTTGTGGTTTTTCCTAAATAGAATATTTCGGTTTTATCAGAAAGCTTAGATATTTCTAGACATTGTTCTCGGGATCCTAACGATCAGTTTGAGTCGAAAATCCCGATTGTTTTGACACATTTTTGACAAATTCCAAAGGCCATAAGGCATTCTGGGTATGATTTTGTAGTTTTTCCTGAATAGAATTTTTCGGTTTTATCAGAAAGCTTAGATATTTCTAGACATTGTTCT
>CATKSA010000082.1:0-17188 GCA_949775045.1 Metridium senile | reverse complement strand
AGTCAGAAAACAACCGGAATAACATACAGAGGTTAAGAAGTACCTGCCAGCAATCATTTGAGGTCCATTATCTTTTCAATTTCTTAATATTAGAGTGCGGTCAGAAAACCCATAGTTCCATGAGCCATTTTCAAAAGTAACATAATGAGGGCCAGACAACTATTCAGCACGCAATGGTAGAGATGTGCACTGAACTAACATTATTGTTTAATGTGACAAAAATCTGTTGCTATCTGGGAATCTTATATGCTCAATGGCTGCCTTGATTATGTGTAAAGAATATATTACTTTTCAAGATGGAGCAATTGAATGTTACATTTCATTTAAGAAGTCTTTCATGTTTTACACGTACAATATAAATACAATACAATACAATATCTTTATGTTTACCACAAGATAAATAAATAAGAAGTTTACAGAATTTAAAATTATTAATATTTTGGGTAATTCGTTTTCCAGAATAGCAAAAAGCTAATCGTGCTGGGTTGTGTGAAACCCTAGGCCTAGGCCTAATATAAGATATTTTCAAGAAACATAATTAAGTGACCAATATGAGTTAGTTTACGCTAGACCTCTAGAAACCTCGTCTTGAGCCATTTTGTCAATATTCCACAGGGAACCCAAACTGTTGATAATTATGATTATAATAACAAATGATAATTTTATTGCTTATCTAGATGGACAACAATCTTTGCTCTGATTGTGAATATTTTCCCAGCTTGTATTAAATATTTCAATAAGTCAAAACTTGTTTCATTCATTATAGTTTGTATTTTTATTTTTAAGATGTAAAACCTTGTATTCATAAAATAACATTTTTGTTTTATATTCATTGTATTTCATAATTATTTCATAAATATCACTCACCTAGAAAAATTCAAAACACATAATCAAGAGTAAAATAAATACAAACTACAAGAGATCACAAATATAATAAACTTTATTTGCCCTTGTGATCGCCATTTTTTTTACTTAAAATCAAGATTATTATCAGTAAGTTCTACAAATGTGAAAATAGAAAAATTTACCTCACAGGGAAAAAAATGACAGTACAGAATTGAAAACAAATTGACCCTTTAATATTCGATTTACGATATTTTTTTCTGGCAACTCGAGAATATAAAAAATATTTAATGTTTTTATTTTACCCAATCTATTTTGTACTAATACCCGATAGACATAAGTGTGAGGCTTTTAACAACAATTTTTCAGTAATTATTTAAGCGTTTCTTTGACATTATTAGGTATGAAAAAGCGTGCAACATTTTCGTGAAAATGGTCAACATTCACCACACTTTAATTATTCGAAATTAAATCAAGCACGATGACCCCCATTTTTTTATTTCATATTTTAAACTCTTATATAATCAAGTTTTCTTATATGCAAAGTTTTTCAAAAAAATGACATCACAACTTCTGCGAACGTCTTTAAGTATCATAAATCTTTTTTATAGAAAATGTAAGAACTGAAAACACAGAAATACCTAATACAACTAATGATAATAACATTTCATGAATGATTTCACTTAATGTGATACTAAATCAGTCGTGTGGCTTAGGAGACATACAACATATACAACATGCAGACAAAACTTCTTACAATTACCCTTAATTTCATTATGACTACTTCACAATTAATGTGTTTACAGTGGGGAATAGAATCGCCGAAAACAATGGCAATTTCAACTAAATCTTCCTTCTCTTTGAAAATTTAGCTTCATATTATCTAGTTTTTATATATGTTACGAGTATGTTTATACTTTCATATTTAATAATTTATGGCAATTTTGTTGTCATTTCTTTCCTCTCCATATTGTAAATGCAATTTTATCATGTTGTTTTATGGTAATATAATAATTGTTAATATAAAGCTGTAAGTCGCCTCATTCTCTGTATCATTCTTTTTTTAATTTCTATTTTAAAGCTGTTTTAATTATTTTTCACTAAAATTCGTACAGGAAGGGATATTGAAGGTTGCATAGGGTCGGCCACATTTTGGGTTCCCTGTGGAATATTGACAAAATGGCTCGAGACGAGGTTTCTAGAGGTTTAGCGTAGACTAATTCATATTGGTGACTTAGTTTCTTGAAAATGTCTTATATTTTACGAAAATATATAAATTTAGGGTGGGCCATAGGTAGGGCCGTTGGGTAGGCCATGGCCCAGTGTTTCACACGACCCAATCGAGCTGGAAAGCGAACAAGTTACTATGGATTGACACGATATTGGGTCGTTAATCAGTCGGGCTACCCGCAGGAGGCCCGACTTTAGTTTTACCTTTTTGCCAATCTATCTATCTATCGTCGTGTGCAAAATGGTTTAAAAAGCAGTTGAATCTCTCAATCAACACTTAAAGTCGTCGTAATTTAGCTTTTTATTGAGTATTAGTTATCAAGTTCATCGTCGTCTTCGTATCAAAAAATAGATTTGAAGAACTTCGATCGTATTTCGACATCTTTGATCCCGTGAGTGCAAAATCGTCTGATATAAGGACATGCATGGATATATAAGCTTCAAATTCCGGTAAAAGCACAATTAATTATATATCTCAAACATAGCAAGAGTAATTTTCAAACGAACCATTTCAACTTCATAACACGTGTTTCTTGGTTTGCAAGTCAGTGTTTTTAAAACACTGAAATTATAATATTCATTATTCAGTGTAGCAAGTAAAATTGTGTGAATCATTTGTTTTCTTGATTTAAGTTCGTTAAACTGTTTGAAGTTCATGTTTTTAAAGTCATGCATGTTCTCAGCAATGATCAGAAGTATACTTTGTATGCACCAGTCAATAATATTTATAGATATTAAATTATTGTATACTAAAAAACGTTTCATTGTATTATATTAAATATAAAATGAAAAAAATATTTAGGTGTTATTTATTCTTATGCATTCTCTATTCACTAGCTACTTTTTGACGTAGCTCGACTTCACACTCTTGGAGTGTCTAGTTGTATATAAAATTAAGACATATAATGTATATCTAAAAGTAGATTCATATAAGTACAGGTACACATACAAAACATACACACATTTTTATCACTGCACTCTACAAATACAATGTTTTTAACGTCATCAAATTACTTATTTGGAAATTCTTTTTCTTGTAATGAAAATATATTTTGAGAAATAATATTGATCATGCATTTACAGTGCTTCTTCAGAACAGCCTCTGTTCTTTTTTACACATGATTTTTAGAAGTATATAGGACTCAGCAACAACACCCCAGAAATAGAACAAAATTACAAAATTCTTAATGGCCAATCTGCTGACTACTTAAAATCTACCATCAAGCCATACTGTCCTACACGAAATCTACGTTCATAAAACCGTTCACTTCTCACAGTCCCTGATGTAAAAACTAACTATTATGCTAGCTAACTATTATATTATGCCCGTTCTTTCAGTTTTGCTGCCCCTACACTTTGGAACTCCTTACCTGATGACATTAAAAACCCCAAATCATTATCTTCATTTAAGTGTAAACTTAAGTCCTTCCTCTTTTCACAATATTTTGCATAACTAAATCACTTTTATTTAAATTATATATATTAGGCGCATTGAGACTATTATTATTATTATTATTACTACACATATATCATACAAATTATAGTCTCATGAATTTTAAAAGTAATGCTATAAAACCAATCAATATAATGATACATTTAAATGGTATGGATTTTCTGATCATAGTATAATCATACAGTGTTTGTTGACTATAATTGAAGGCACAGTTGATAAATACCAGCAATTAAAGCCTGGTAAGTTATTCAAAAACGTATTAACTGCATTGACTTTTTATAGCTTTTATCCGATTGAAAAGGATTTATCCAGTGGATGATATTAATAATAATAACACCGCCAATAATAATAATTATATTTATCATACAAGGAATTCAAAAAGTTGACACTTATTTACATTTGAATATTTATCAGGGTCCCAATATCAGTTAACAGCTAAATTTTAGCAATTTCTCAGTTATAAGTTAAATTTTTCGGTTCTCAGTTAAGCCAAGCATTAATCATTAATTCTTATGTTTAATAATTAACAAAAACATATGCAGTTATAATACAGTACTTTTTACCTCAAATTCACATGATAAATCTGTTTTTTTTTTGCCATCTGCAGACATATTACAGATACTAGTTACAATGACAACATATTACATTTTATTACTTGACCTGCTGCAATTTTGAAGTGAAATGCCCTAAAAGACACATTTATTAATTAAAAACAAAGAAATATCAGCTAACAGTTATCTTGTCGATATCAGTTATCAGCTAAAAAGACACGGAATTCTCAGTTAATTTTTAAGTCGCCCCATTCAGACCAGGCTGATTGAAATAATTAATACCTGCTCAGGCATTCACATTTATGTCTCTTTATTTGTCATAAACACTTATTATCAATAAAGTTTAATAGTACTTTCATACTTAGATTTTATGTACGAGTCAAATCCAAAGGTGCCCATCCCCCCCCCGGGCAAACCCCCGGGCATTTGACTTTTTGAAAAAAAATTGGTCAAATTCCCCACCATCTGGGCAAACTGAACAGTCAAATGCCCCACTATTGAAACAACAGAATGGTCAAATGCCCGCCCCTCAGCCCGCCCCTCGAGTCAGTGATAAACTCAAATTTTACTGTAAGTAGAAAAGAAAATACTTAAACTTCCTTCTACTACATGACGTCTCATGAACATGGTAGACAAAACTTGTACAATCTATTAATATGAAGGGAAATTTCAAAAAACGTTGAAGAAGAGAATGGTTATTGGCAATTTTTGATTGGTGATTGCACGACCGAAAGATGGATCTCGATATAATTCACAAATCTATCTTAAAAACTGAAAGAACTTGGATTTTCTTTGCACTTTTCGACTCTAAAACACAAAGACAAGCATTTATACTTCGTTAATTTAATTTTACTTGTGAAAGAACAGTACCCAGAGCTCCTTTGCAATCGCTGTTCGTCAATCGCCAATTCTTTCTGACGTTTTTTGAGATAGGTGTATAACAAGGAAAAACTATCTATCAATTCTTTGCTTTTCGTTTCCGTTCCCGTGTGACTTTTGCCTGATCATGGGCTACCTGTGGTTAGGACTCCAATGCTTTCTGGGTATTTTTAAAGATGGCCGACACTCGTCAAATGCCCGCCCGTTCAAGTAGCTAATCGGCGTCAAATTCCCCACTATACGGAACCCAAGTCTTGTCAAATGCCCGGGGTTTGCCCGGGGGGGGGATGGGCACCTTTGGATTTGACTCGTACATTAATACTCTAATTTTGGTGTAAAAATTTCATAATAGTTGAGCTAGTTTTGATAAAGCTTAAAAAAATGATAGCTGGCCATAAAAAGCACTCCGCAATTATTGGTACAATTGCTATTAAAGTTTGAGGAGAAAATCATATAAAACAGCAAAAATATCGCTTCTATTATTCGCTTGAATACCGGTCGTTTCGAGCTTTCTCCTTTTCGAGCTCGATCACTGCACTTTCGAGCTCTTTTATACACATTCAGGCCAATGTCAGCCATACCTGTTTATTTATCGTGAGTAACTCACACGAATGCATTTGAAACCATGCATTTTGTGATAACCTTTTAGTCTTGAATGCTAGTGCGTTTTTGATAGATTTTTCTCTCTCATTACTGTTTATAGTCGTTTGAGAAGTCATTTGAGAAGCAATATTGTTTGATTTAAGTAAATACCGTAATAAATCAGTTTATTTCGTATATTTTTACCCAAATTATAAAAACATCTTTTAAATTAAAGTTTTTCTTCGCCACGATCAGTCTTCTTATAAATCTATATTTTATGGGCGATAGTTACTAACCTTGATCTAATTTCATTCACATTTATCCGGTTAATACGACATTAATCTATAGGTAAAGACTGTCGAGTTCGCTACTTGAACTCTACTCCGCCATTTTGTTTCTTAAGTATACCTATGAACACGTGATTAAATGGCTGGTTATCATTGGTGACCACCAAGACTACCACGAAAAAACGATTAACCAATCAGAGCGCAGAATATTAAAGCTGCAAGTCACCTGATAATTATGATATAGTGCAGTCTGTATTTTTGTTTTGGCACGACGTGTTGAATCATTGCAGGTAATGAATGAATTATATTATACTGTAGACCTGCAGGTCTGTTTAGTAATGATTATGATGTCAAAGTTTCTCTATGTATAGTGCAGTCTGTATGGTTTGTTTTTTTCTGTTTGAACTAGCTGTGGGGAATTGGAAAACAGAGCGATCTGTGATCAATTGGCCCTAGTTAATCAATTGACTAAATGCTAAAATGGACTGTTTCAGAATGTTTTAAACTCTCACGTCTGGGGCTGTGCACAGGACTTCAGCGTGCAATTGCGGCCTTGCCTTGGAGGTGTGGGCCATTAGAACTGCTTGCAGTGGCAGTGTTTGACAGCTTGGATTTTAACTTTGCTTAAATTGCTTTTCAGCGTCAATTGGTGTTCACGACAGTACAGTGCAGTTGCATGCCGTACGACGTGTTGAATCATTGCAGGTAATGAATGAATTATATTATACTGTAGACCTGCAGGTCTGTTTAGTAATGATTATGATGTCAAAGTTTCTCTATGTATAGTGCAGTCTGTATGGTTTGTTTTTTCTGTTTGAACTAGCTGTGGGGAATTGGAAAACAGAGCGATCTGTGATCAATTGGCCCTAGTTAATCAATTGACTAAATGCTAAAATGGACTGTTTCAGAATGTTTTAAACTCTCACGTCTGGGGCTGTGCACAGGACTTCAGCGTGCAATTGCGGCCTTGCCTTGGAGGTGTGGGCCATTAGAACTGCTTGCAGTGGCAGTGTTTGACAGCTTGGATTTTAACTTTGCTTAAATTGCTTTTCAGCGTCAATTGGTGTTCACGACAGTACAGTGCAGTTGCATGCCGTACGACGTGTTGAATCATTGCAGGTAATGAATGAATTATATTATACTGTAGACCTGCAGGTCTGTTTAGTAATGATTATGATGTCAAAGTCTCTCTATGTATAGTGCAGTCTGTATGGTTTGTTTTTTTCTGTTTGAACTAGCTGTGGGGAATTGGAAAACAGAGCGATCTGTGATCAATTGGCCCTAGTTAATCAATTGACTAAATGCTAAAATGGACTGTTTCAGAATGTTTTAAACTCTCACGTCTGGGGCTGTGCACAGGACTTCAGCGTGCAATTGCGGCCTTGCCTTGGAGGTGTGGGCCATTAGAACTGCTTGCAGTGGCAGTGTTTGACAGCTTGGATTTTAACTTTGCTTAAATTGCTTTTCAGCGTCAATTGGTGTTCACGACAGTACAGTGCAGTTGCATGCCGTACGACGTGTTGAATCATTGCAGGTAATGAATGAATTATATTATACTGTAGACCTGCAGGTCTGTTTAGTAATGATTATGATGTCAAAGTTTCTCTATGTATAGTGCAGTCTGTATGGTTTGTTTTTTTCTGTTTGAACTAGCTGTGGGGAATTGGAAAACAGAGCGATCTGTGATCAATTGGCCCTAGTTAATCAATTGACTAAATGCTAAAATGGACTGTTTCAGAATGTTTTAAACTCTCACGTCTGGGGCTGTGCACAGGACTTCAGCGTGCAATTGCGGCCTTGCCTTGGAGGTGTGGGCCATTAGAACTGCTTGCAGTGGCAGTGTTTGACAGCTTGGATTTTAACTTTGCTTAAATTGCTTTTCAGCGTCAATTGGTGTTCACGACAGTACAGTGCAGTTGCATGCCGTACGACGTGTTGAATCATTGCAGGTAATGAATGAATTATATTATACTGTAGACCTGCAGGTCTGTTTAGTAATGATTATGATGTCAAAGTTTCTCTATGTATAGTGCAGTCTGTATGGTTTGTTTTTTTCTGTTTGAACTAGCTGTGGGGAATTGGAAAACAGAGCGATCTGTGATCAATTGGCCCTAGTTAATCAATTGACTAAATGCTAAAATGGACTGTTTCAGAATGTTTTAAACTCTCACGTCTGGGGCTGTGCACAGGACTTCAGCGTGCAATTGCGGCCTTGCCTTGGAGGTGTGGGCCATTAGAACTGCTTGCAGTGGCAGTGTTTGACAGCTTGGATTTTAACTTTGCTTAAATTGCTTTTCAGCGTCAATTGGTGTTCACGACAGTACAGTGCAGTTGCATGCCGTACGACGTGTTGAATCATTGCAGGTAATGAATGAATTATATTATACTGTAGACCTGCAGGTCTGTTTAGTAATGATTATGATGTCAAAGTTTCTCTATGTATAGTGCAGTCTGTATGGTTTGTTTTTTTCTGTTTGAACTAGCTGTGGGGAATTGGAAAACAGAGCGATCTGTGATCAATTGGCCCTAGTTAATCAATTGACTAAATGCTAAAATGGACTGTTTCAGAATGTTTTAAACTCTCACGTCTGGGGCTGTGCACAGGACTTCAGCGTGCAATTGCGGCCTTGCCTTGGAGGTGTGGGCCATTAGAACTGCTTGCAGTGGCAGTGTTTGACAGCTTGGATTTTAACTTTGCTTAAATTGCTTTTCAGCGTCAATTGGTGTTCACGACAGTACAGTGCAGTTGCATGCCGTACGACGTGTTGAATCATTGCAGGTAATGAATGAATTATATTATACTGTAGACCTGCAGGTCTGTTTAGTAATGATTATGATGTCAAAGTTTCTCTATGTATAGTGCAGTCTGTATGGTTTGTTTTTTTCTGTTTGAACTAGCTGTGGGGAATTGGAAAACAGAGCGATCTGTGATCAATTGGCCCTAGTTAATCAATTGACTAAATGCTAAAATGGACTGTTTCAGAATGTTTTAAACTCTCACGTCTGGGGCTGTGCACAGGACTTCAGCGTGCAATTGCGGCCTTGCCTTGGAGGTGTGGGCCATTAGAACTGCTTGCAGTGGCAGTGTTTGACAGCTTGGATTTTAACTTTGCTTAAATTGCTTTTCAGCGTCAATTGGTGTTCACGACAGTACAGTGCAGTTGCATGCCGTACGACGTGTTGAATCATTGCAGGTAATGAATGAATTATATTATACTGTAGACCTGCAGGTCTGTTTAGTAATGATTATGATGTCAAAGTTTCTCTATGTATAGTGCAGTCTGTATGGTTTGTTTTTTTCTGTTTGAACTAGCTGTGGGGAATTGGAAAACAGAGCGATCTGTGATCAATTGGCCCTAGTTAATCAATTGACTAAATGCTAAAATGGACTGTTTCAGAATGTTTTAAACTCTCACGTCTGGGGCTGTGCACAGGACTTCAGCGTGCAATTGCGGCCTTGCCTTGGAGGTGTGGGCCATTAGAACTGCTTGCAGTGGCAGTGTTTGACAGCTTGGATTTTAACTTTGCTTAAATTGCTTTTCAGCGTCAATTGGTGTTCACGACAGTACAGTGCAGTTGCATGCCGTACGACGTGTTGAATCATTGCAGGTAATGAATGAATTATATTATACTGTAGACCTGCAGGTCTGTTTAGTAATGATTATGATGTCAAAGTCTCTCTATGTATAGTGCAGTCTGTATGGTTTGTTTTTTTCTGTTTGAACTAGCTGTGGGGAATTGGAAAACAGAGCGATCTGTGATCAATTGGCCCTAGTTAATCAATTGACTAAATGCTAAAATGGACTGTTTCAGAATGTTTTAAACTCTCACGTCTGGGGCTGTGCACAGGACTTCAGCGTGCAATTGCGGCCTTGCCTTGGAGGTGTGGGCCATTAGAACTGCTTGCAGTGGCAGTGTTTGACAGCTTGGATTTTAACTTTGCTTAAATTGCTTTTCAGCGTCAATTGGTGTTCACGACAGTACAGTGCAGTTGCATGCCGTACGACGTGTTGAATCATTGCAGGTAATGAATGAATTATATTATACTGTAGACCTGCAGGTCTGTTTAGTAATGATTATGATGTCAAAGTTTCTCTATGTATAGTGCAGTCTGTATGGTTTGTTTTTTTCTGTTTGAACTAGCTGTGGGGAATTGGAAAACAGAGCGATCTGTGATCAATTGGCCCTAGTTAATCAATTGACTAAATGCTAAAATGGACTGTTTCAGAATGTTTTAAACTCTCACGTCTGGGGCTGTGCACAGGACTTCAGCGTGCAATTGCGGCCTTGCCTTGGAGGTGTGGGCCATTAGAACTGCTTGCAGTGGCAGTGTTTGACAGCTTGGATTTTAACTTTGCTTAAATTGCTTTTCAGCGTCAATTGGTGTTCACGACAGTACAGTGCAGTTGCATGCCGTACGACGTGTTGAATCATTGCAGGTAATGAATGAATTATATTATACTGTAGACCTGCAGGTCTGTTTAGTAATGATTATGATGTCAAAGTTTCTCTATGTATAGTGCAGTCTGTATGGTTTGTTTTTTCTGTTTGAACTAGCTGTGGGGAATTGGAAAACAGAGCGATCTGTGATCAATTGGCCCTAGTTAATCAATTGACTAAATGCTAAAATGGACTGTTTCAGAATGTTTTAAACTCTCACGTCTGGGGCTGTGCACAGGACTTCAGCGTGCAATTGCGGCCTTGCCTTGGAGGTGTGGGCCATTAGAACTGCTTGCAGTGGCAGTGTTTGACAGCTTGGATTTTAACTTTGCTTAAATTGCTTTTCAGCGTCAATTGGTGTTCACGACAGTACAGTGCAGTTGCATGCCGTACGACGTGTTGAATCATTGCAGGTAATGAATGAATTATATTATACTGTAGACCTGCAGGTCTGTTTAGTAATGATTATGATGTCAAAGTTTCTCTATGTATAGTGCAGTCTGTATGGTTTGTTTTTTCTGTTTGAACTAGCTGTGGGGAATTGGAAAACAGAGCGATCTGTGATCAATTGGCCCTAGTTAATCAATTGACTAAATGCTAAAATGGACTGTTTCAGAATGTTTTAAACTCTCACGTCTGGGGCTGTGCACAGGACTTCAGCGTGCAATTGCGGCCTTGCCTTGGAGGTGTGGGCCATTAGAACTGCTTGCAGTGGCAGTGTTTGACAGCTTGGATTTTAACTTTGCTTAAATTGCTTTTCAGCGTCAATTGGTGTTCACGACAGTACAGTGCAGTTGCATGCCGTACGACGTGTTGAATCATTGCAGGTAATGAATGAATTATATTATACTGTAGACCTGCAGGTCTGTTTAGTAATGATTATGATGTCAAAGTTTCTCTATGTATAGTGCAGTCTGTATGGTTTGTTTTTTTCTGTTTGAACTAGCTGTGGGGAATTGGAAAACAGAGCGATCTGTGATCAATTGGCCCTAGTTAATCAATTGACTAAATGCTAAAATGGACTGTTTCAGAATGTTTTAAACTCTCACGTCTGGGGCTGTGCACAGGACTTCAGCGTGCAATTGCGGCCTTGCCTTGGAGGTGTGGGCCATTAGAACTGCTTGCAGTGGCAGTGTTTGACAGCTTGGATTTTAACTTTGCTTAAATTGCTTTTCAGCGTCAATTGGTGTTCACGACAGTACAGTGCAGTTGCATGCCGTACGACGTGTTGAATCATTGCAGGTAATGAATGAATTATATTATACTGTAGACCTGCAGGTCTGTTTAGTAATGATTATGATGTCAAAGTTTCTCTATGTATAGTGCAGTCTGTATGGTTTGTTTTTTTCTGTTTGAACTAGCTGTGGGGAATTGGAAAACAGAGCGATCTGTGATCAATTGGCCCTAGTTAATCAATTGACTAAATGCTAAAATGGACTGTTTCAGAATGTTTTAAACTCTCACGTCTGGGGCTGTGCACAGGACTTCAGCGTGCAATTGCGGCCTTGCCTTGGAGGTGTGGGCCATTAGAACTGCTTGCAGTGGCAGTGTTTGACAGCTTGGATTTTAACTTTGCTTAAATTGCTTTTCAGCGTCAATTGGTGTTCACGACAGTACAGTGCAGTTGCATGCCGTACGACGTGTTGAATCATTGCAGGTAATGAATGAATTATATTATACTGTAGACCTGCAGGTCTGTTTAGTAATGATTATGATGTCAAAGTTTCTCTATGTATAGTGCAGTCTGTATGGTTTGTTTTTTTCTGTTTGAACTAGCTGTGGGGAATTGGAAAACAGAGCGATCTGTGATCAATTGGCCCTAGTTAATCAATTGACTAAATGCTAAAATGGACTGTTTCAGAATGTTTTAAACTCTCACGTCTGGGGCTGTGCACAGGACTTCAGCGTGCAATTGCGGCCTTGCCTTGGAGGTGTGGGCCATTAGAACTGCTTGCAGTGGCAGTGTTTGACAGCTTGGATTTTAACTTTGCTTAAATTGCTTTTCAGCGTCAATTGGTGTTCACGACAGTACAGTGCAGTTGCATGCCGTACGACGTGTTGAATCATTGCAGGTAATGAATGAATTATATTATACTGTAGACCTGCAGGTCTGTTTAGTAATGATTATGATGTCAAAGTTTCTCTATGTATAGTGCAGTCTGTATGGTTTGTTTTTTCTGTTTGAACTAGCTGTGGGGAATTGGAAAACAGAGCGATCTGTGATCAATTGGCCCTAGTTAATCAATTGACTAAATGCTAAAATGGACTGTTTCAGAATGTTTTAAACTCTCACGTCTGGGGCTGTGCACAGGACTTCAGCGTGCAATTGCGGCCTTGCCTTGGAGGTGTGGGCCATTAGAACTGCTTGCAGTGGCAGTGTTTGACAGCTTGGATTTTAACTTTGCTTAAATTGCTTTTCAGCGTCAATTGGTGTTCACGACAGTACAGTGCAGTTGCATGCCGTACGACGTGTTGAATCATTGCAGGTAATGAATGAATTATATTATACTGTAGACCTGCAGGTCTGTTTAGTAATGATTATGATGTCAAAGTTTCTCTATGTATAGTGCAGTCTGTATGGTTTGTTTTTTCTGTTTGAACTAGCTGTGGGGAATTGGAAAACAGAGCGATCTGTGATCAATTGGCCCTAGTTAATCAATTGACTAAATGCTAAAATGGACTGTTTCAGAATGTTTTAAACTCTCACGTCTGGGGCTGTGCACAGGACTTCAGCGTGCAATTGCGGCCTTGCCTTGGAGGTGTGGGCCATTAGAACTGCTTGCAGTGGCAGTGTTTGACAGCTTGGATTTTAACTTTGCTTAAATTGCTTTTCAGCGTCAATTGGTGTTCACGACAGTACAGTGCAGTTGCATGCCGTACGACGTGTTGAATCATTGCAGGTAATGAATGAATTATATTATACTGTAGACCTGCAGGTCTGTTTAGTAATGATTATGATGTCAAAGTTTCTCTATGTATAGTGCAGTCTGTATGGTTTGTTTTTTCTGTTTGAACTAGCTGTGGGGAATTGGAAAACAGAGCGATCTGTGATCAATTGGCCCTAGTTAATCAATTGACTAAATGCTAAAATGGACTGTTTCAGAATGTTTTAAACTCTCACGTCTGGGGCTGTGCACAGGACTTCAGCGTGCAATTGCGGCCTTGCCTTGGAGGTGTGGGCCATTAGAACTGCTTGCAGTGGCAGTGTTTGACAGCTTGGATTTTAACTTTGCTTAAATTGCTTTTCAGCGTCAATTGGTGTTCACGACAGTACAGTGCAGTTGCATGCCGTACGACGTGTTGAATCATTGCAGGTAATGAATGAATTATATTATACTGTAGACCTGCAGGTCTGTTTAGTAATGATTATGATGTCAAAGTTTCTCTATGTATAGTGCAGTCTGTATGGTTTGTTTTTTTCTGTTTGAACTAGCTGTGGGGAATTGGAAAACAGAGCGATCTGTGATCAATTGGCCCTAGTTAATCAATTGACTAAATGCTAAAATGGACTGTTTCAGAATGTTTTAAACTCTCACGTCTGGGGCTGTGCACAGGACTTCAGCGTGCAATTGCGGCCTTGCCTTGGAGGTGTGGGCCATTAGAACTGCTTGCAGTGGCAGTGTTTGACAGCTTGGATTTTAACTTTGCTTAAATTGCTTTTCAGCGTCAATTGGTGTTCACGACAGTACAGTGCAGTTGCATGCCGTACGACGTGTTGAATCATTGCAGGTAATGAATGAATTATATTATACTGTAGACCTGCAGGTCTGTTTAGTAATGATTATGATGTCAAAGTTTCTCTATGTATAGTGCAGTCTGTATGGTTTGTTTTTTTCTGTTTGAACTAGCTGTGGGGAATTGGAAAACAGAGCGATCTGTGATCAATTGGCCCTAGTTAATCAATTGACTAAATGCTAAAATGGACTGTTTCAGAATGTTTTAAACTCTCACGTCTGGGGCTGTGCACAGGACTTCAGCGTGCAATTGCGGCCTTGCCTTGGAGGTGTGGGCCATTAGAACTGCTTGCAGTGGCAGTGTTTGACAGCTTGGATTTTAACTTTGCTTAAATTGCTTTTCAGCGTCAATTGGTGTTCACGACAGTACAGTGCAGTTGCATGCCGTACGACGTGTTGAATCATTGCAGGTAATGAATGAATTATATTATACTGTAGACCTGCAGGTCTGTTTAGTAATGATTATGATGTCAAAGTTTCTCTATGTATAGTGCAGTCTGTATGGTTTGTTTTTTTCTGTTTGAACTAGCTGTGGGGAATTGGAAAACAGAGCGATCTGTGATCAATTGGCCCTAGTTAATCAATTGACTAAATGCTAAAATGGACTGTTTCAGAATGTTTTAAACTCTCACGTCTGGGGCTGTGCACAGGACTTCAGCGTGCAATTGCGGCCTTGCCTTGGAGGTGTGGGCCATTAGAACTGCTTGCAGTGGCAGTGTTTGACAGCTTGGATTTTAACTTTGCTTAAATTGCTTTTCAGCGTCAATTGGTGTTCACGACAGTACAGTGCAGTTGCATGCCGTACGACGTGTTGAATCATTGCAGGTAATGAATGAATTATATTATACTGTAGACCTGCAGGTCTGTTTAGTAATGATTATGATGTCAAAGTTTCTCTATGTATAGTGCAGTCTGTATGGTTTGTTTTTTTCTGTTTGAACTAGCTGTGGGGAATTGGAAAACAGAGCGATCTGTGATCAATTGGCCCTAGTTAATCAATTGACTAAATGCTAAAATGGACTGTTTCAGAATGTTTTAAACTCTCACGTCTGGGGCTGTGCACAGGACTTCAGCGTGCAATTGCGGCCTTGCCTTGGAGGTGTGGGCCATTAGAACTGCTTGCAGTGGCAGTGTTTGACAGCTTGGATTTTAACTTTGCTTAAATTGCTTTTCAGCGTCAATTGGTGTTCACGACAGTACAGTGCAGTTGCATGCCGTACGACGTGTTGAATCATTGCAGGTAATGAATGAATTATATTATACTGTAGACCTGCAGGTCTGTTTAGTAATGATTATGATGTCAAAGTTTCTCTATGTATAGTGCAGTCTGTATGGTTTGTTTTTTCTGTTTGAACTAGCTGTGGGGAATTGGAAAACAGAGCGATCTGTGATCAATTGGCCCTAGTTAATCAATTGACTAAATGCTAAAATGGACTGTTTCAGAATGTTTTAAACTCTCACGTCTGGGGCTGTGCACAGGACTTCAGCGTGCAATTGCGGCCTTGCCTTGGAGGTGTGGGCCATTAGAACTGCTTGCAGTGGCAGTGTTTGACAGCTTGGATTTTAACTTTGCTTAAATTGCTTTTCAGCGTCAATTGGTGTTCACGACAGTACAGTGCAGTTGCATGCCGTACGACGTGTTGAATCATTGCAGGTAATGAATGAATTATATTATACTGTAGACCTGCAGGTCTGTTTAGTAATGATTATGATGTCAAAGTTTCTCTATGTATAGTGCAGTCTGTATGGTTTGTTTTTTCTGTTTGAACTAGCTGTGGGGAATTGGAAAACAGAGCGATCTGTGATCAATTGGCCCTAGTTAATCAATTGACTAAATGCTAAAATGGACTGTTTCAGAATGTTTTAAACTCTCACGTCTGGGGCTGTGCACAGGACTTCAGCGTGCAATTGCGGCCTTGCCTTGGAGGTGTGGGCCAGCCAGGCGGTGTTTTTTTTGTCCTACTCAAACATACATCACTAGCTTGCAATTAGAACTGCTTGCAGTGGAAGTGTTCAGCTTGGATTTTAACTTGTCTTTTGCTTGCAGCTAATTCCCCGACCAAGGATTTGAAGATCAGGCCCTTTTATATTTGGACGTGATAGAAAATGATATATAAGGCCTGAAGTCAGTGTTGTGGTTGTTATAATATTTTGTTAGTGTTTTGCACACAAGATTGCCAGCGAGAATGGAAACTTTTAGGACGACTTCCTGAATGGATTTGTGTGTGTAAGTGTGTAAATAAGTAAGTGAGTCAAGTTTTGAAAACAAAAAAAGTCTAAAATACCAAGAAAAAACTAATCCAAGTAATGTGTAGCAATTTAGTCAAAGGTTAAATAAATATTTTGTGAGATGATTTACGCGTGTTTTCTTTTTAATAGCTTTTTTAAACCCTTAAAAAAAACACCCACTCTTTTTCTTTTGTCTTAAATTCCGTCTCCCTTTCTACCAACTCTCTTTTTTTTGTTTCAATTCCTTTTTTCTTTCAACTAACTTGTCTTCACTTTTGTCTTCAATTTTTTCTCCCTTCTTTCAACTTTCCTTCGTTACTTTTAAGTTTGTTTTTCCTTTCAAAAAAACTGTTCTCGTAAGTAAAAGGTATTTGTAAAAGGTCCTTTTGCAGAGAATCAGTTTTCATGATAGTTCTCTCGCCAACAACTAGTTTATCAAACACTATACATACATGCTTTTTCAGAATAATGCACTACAATAATAATCAGAAAGGGTTTTTTTCTCATTTGTTTTTGTCCCTTTATATTTGCAAAAGAGATTTTTGATTTTTGATCCACATTTTGGGATTGACACCCTGATTATCTTGCAAGTATATAAACTTGCAGATATATTGCGATATACTTTGTTTATAATTGTAAATTGTTAATGTAATACTTAATTGTAATCACCGCTGACGTCCGTGCCTGGATTAGTTTCACTATTATGGCAACATTAAACTGAAACTGAAAACAATCTCAATGGAGTTGCACATATTTGTTTTAACATTCTTAGGCAAATTTTAAGTAACCCCAAATTCAGGGTTCACTCCTAACCCTAAACCCTAAACCCTAACCCTAAACCCTAACCCTAAACCCTAACCCTAACCATAAAAGCGTTTGTGCTATCCTGTATAATCCCAAAAACGATTAACCCAAGGGTTGAAGCAAAAGCGTTTTTAACCGAAAAATCCCAAAACGTTT
>CATKSA010000081.1:0-16253 GCA_949775045.1 Metridium senile | reverse complement strand
AGAATGTTTTTAAACTCTCACGTCTGGGGCTGTGCACAGGACTTCAGCGTGCAATTGCGGCCTTGCCTTGGAGGTGTGGGCCATTAGAACTGCTTGCAGTGGCAGTGTTTGACAGCTTGGATTTTAACTTTGCTTAAATTGCTTTTCAGCGTCAATTGGTGTTCACGACAGTACAGTGCAGTTGCATGCCGTACGACGTGTTGAATCATTGCAGGTAATGAATGAATTATATTATACTGTAGACCTGCAGGTCTGTTTAGTAATGATTATGATGTCAAAGTTTCTCTATGTATAGTGCAGTCTGTATGGTTTGTTTTTTCTGTTTGAACTAGCTGTGGGGAATTGGAAAACAGAGCGATCTGTGATCAATTGGCCCTAGTTAATCAATTGACTAAATGCTAAAATGGACTGTTTCAGAATGTTTTAAACTCTCACGTCTGGGGCTGTGCACAGGACTTCAGCGTGCAATTGCGGCCTTGCCTTGGAGGTGTGGGCCATTAGAACTGCTTGCAGTGGCAGTGTTTGACAGCTTGGATTTTAACTTTGCTTAAATTGCTTTTCAGCGTCAATTGGTGTTCACGACAGTACAGTGCAGTTGCATGCCGTACGACGTGTTGAATCATTGCAGGTAATGAATGAATTATATTATACTGTAGACCTGCAGGTCTGTTTAGTAATGATTATGATGTCAAAGTTTCTCTATGTATAGTGCAGTCTGTATGGTTTGTTTTTTTCTGTTTGAACTAGCTGTGGGGAATTGGAAAACAGAGCGATCTGTGATCAATTGGCCCTAGTTAATCAATTGACTAAATGCTAAAATGGACTGTTTCAGAATGTTTTAAACTCTCACGTCTGGGGCTGTGCACAGGACTTCAGCGTGCAATTGCGGCCTTGCCTTGGAGGTGTGGGCCATTAGAACTGCTTGCAGTGGCAGTGTTTGACAGCTTGGATTTTAACTTTGCTTAAATTGCTTTTCAGCGTCAATTGGTGTTCACGACAGTACAGTGCAGTTGCATGCCGTACGACGTGTTGAATCATTGCAGGTAATGAATGAATTATATTATACTGTAGACCTGCAGGTCTGTTTAGTAATGATTATGATGTCAAAGTTTCTCTATGTATAGTGCAGTCTGTATGGTTTGTTTTTTCTGTTTGAACTAGCTGTGGGAATTGGAAAACAGAGCGATCTGTGATCAATTGGCCCTAGTTAATCAATTGACTAAATGCTAAAATGGACTGTTTCAGAATGTTTTAAACTCTCACGTCTGGGGCTGTGCACAGGACTTCAGCGTGCAATTGCGGCCTTGCCTTGGAGGTGTGGGCCATTAGAACTGCTTGCAGTGGCAGTGTTTGACAGCTTGGATTTTAACTTTGCTTAAATTGCTTTTCAGCGTCAATTGGTGTTCACGACAGTACAGTGCAGTTGCATGCCGTACGACGTGTTGAATCATTGCAGGTAATGAATGAATTATATTATACTGTAGACCTGCAGGTCTGTTTAGTAATGATTATGATGTCAAAGTTTCTCTATGTATAGTGCAGTCTGTATGGTTTGTTTTTTCTGTTTGAACTAGCTGTGGGGAATTGGAAAACAGAGCGATCTGTGATCAATTGGCCCTAGTTAATCAATTGACTAAATGCTAAAATGGACTGTTTCAGAATGTTTTAAACTCTCACGTCTGGGGCTGTGCACAGGACTTCAGCGTGCAATTGCGGCCTTGCCTTGGAGGTGTGGGCCATTAGAACTGCTTGCAGTGGCAGTGTTTGACAGCTTGGATTTTAACTTTGCTTAAATTGCTTTTCAGCGTCAATTGGTGTTCACGACAGTACAGTGCAGTTGCATGCCGTACGACGTGTTGAATCATTGCAGGTAATGAATGAATTATATTATACTGTAGACCTGCAGGTCTGTTTAGTAATGATTATGATGTCAAAGTTTCTCTATGTATAGTGCAGTCTGTATGGTTTGTTTTTTCTGTTTGAACTAGCTGTGGGGAATTGGAAAACAGAGCGATCTGTGATCAATTGGCCCTAGTTAATCAATTGACTAAATGCTAAAATGGACTGTTTCAGAATGTTTTAAACTCTCACGTCTGGGGCTGTGCACAGGACTTCAGCGTGCAATTGCGGCCTTGCCTTGGAGGTGTGGGCCATTAGAACTGCTTGCAGTGGCAGTGTTTGACAGCTTGGATTTTAACTTTGCTTAAATTGCTTTTCAGCGTCAATTGGTGTTCACGACAGTACAGTGCAGTTGCATGCCGTACGACGTGTTGAATCATTGCAGGTAATGAATGAATTATATTATACTGTAGACCTGCAGGTCTGTTTAGTAATGATTATGATGTCAAAGTTTCTCTATGTATAGTGCAGTCTGTATGGTTTGTTTTTTCTGTTTGAACTAGCTGTGGGGAATTGGAAAACAGAGCGATCTGTGATCAATTGGCCCTAGTTAATCAATTGACTAAATGCTAAAATGGACTGTTTCAGAATGTTTTAAACTCTCACGTCTGGGGCTGTGCACAGGACTTCAGCGTGCAATTGCGGCCTTGCCTTGGAGGTGTGGGCCATTAGAACTGCTTGCAGTGGCAGTGTTTGACAGCTTGGATTTTAACTTTGCTTAAATTGCTTTTCAGCGTCAATTGGTGTTCACGACAGTACAGTGCAGTTGCATGCCGTACGACGTGTTGAATCATTGCAGGTAATGAATGAATTATATTATACTGTAGACCTGCAGGTCTGTTTAGTAATGATTATGATGTCAAAGTTTCTCTATGTATAGTGCAGTCTGTATGGTTTGTTTTTTCTGTTTGAACTAGCTGTGGGGAATTGGAAAACAGAGCGATCTGTGATCAATTGGCCCTAGTTAATCAATTGACTAAATGCTAAAATGGACTGTTTCAGAATGTTTTAAACTCTCACGTCTGGGGCTGTGCACAGGACTTCAGCGTGCAATTGCGGCCTTGCCTTGGAGGTGTGGGCCATTAGAACTGCTTGCAGTGGCAGTGTTTGACAGCTTGGATTTTAACTTTGCTTAAATTGCTTTTCAGCGTCAATTGGTGTTCACGACAGTACAGTGCAGTTGCATGCCGTACGACGTGTTGAATCATTGCAGGTAATGAATGAATTATATTATACTGTAGACCTGCAGGTCTGTTTAGTAATGATTATGATGTCAAAGTTTCTCTATGTATAGTGCAGTCTGTATGGTTTGTTTTTTCTGTTTGAACTAGCTGTGGGGAATTGGAAAACAGAGCGATCTGTGATCAATTGGCCCTAGTTAATCAATTGACTAAATGCTAAAATGGACTGTTTCAGAATGTTTTAAACTCTCACGTCTGGGGCTGTGCACAGGACTTCAGCGTGCAATTGCGGCCTTGCCTTGGAGGTGTGGGCCATTAGAACTGCTTGCAGTGGCAGTGTTTGACAGCTTGGATTTTAACTTTGCTTAAATTGCTTTTCAGCGTCAATTGGTGTTCACGACAGTACAGTGCAGTTGCATGCCGTACGACGTGTTGAATCATTGCAGGTAATGAATGAATTATATTATACTGTAGACCTGCAGGTCTGTTTAGTAATGATTATGATGTCAAAGTTTCTCTATGTATAGTGCAGTCTGTATGGTTTGTTTTTTTCTGTTTGAACTAGCTGTGGGGAATTGGAAAACAGAGCGATCTGTGATCAATTGGCCCTAGTTAATCAATTGACTAAATGCTAAAATGGACTGTTTCAGAATGTTTTAAACTCTCACGTCTGGGGCTGTGCACAGGACTTCAGCGTGCAATTGCGGCCTTGCCTTGGAGGTGTGGGCCATTAGAACTGCTTGCAGTGGCAGTGTTTGACAGCTTGGATTTTAACTTTGCTTAAATTGCTTTTCAGCGTCAATTGGTGTTCACGACAGTACAGTGCAGTTGCATGCCGTACGACGTGTTGAATCATTGCAGGTAATGAATGAATTATATTATACTGTAGACCTGCAGGTCTGTTTAGTAATGATTATGATGTCAAAGTTTCTCTATGTATAGTGCAGTCTGTATGGTTTGTTTTTTCTGTTTGAACTAGCTGTGGGGAATTGGAAAACAGAGCGATCTGTGATCAATTGGCCCTAGTTAATCAATTGACTAAATGCTAAAATGGACTGTTTCAGAATGTTTTAAACTCTCACGTCTGGGGCTGTGCACAGGACTTCAGCGTGCAATTGCGGCCTTGCCTTGGAGGTGTGGGCCATTAGAACTGCTTGCAGTGGCAGTGTTTGACAGCTTGGATTTTAACTTTGCTTAAATTGCTTTTCAGCGTCAATTGGTGTTCACGACAGTACAGTGCAGTTGCATGCCGTACGACGTGTTGAATCATTGCAGGTAATGAATGAATTATATTATACTGTAGACCTGCAGGTCTGTTTAGTAATGATTATGATGTCAAAGTTTCTCTATGTATAGTGCAGTCTGTATGGTTTGTTTTTTCTGTTTGAACTAGCTGTGGGGAATTGGAAAACAGAGCGATCTGTGATCAATTGGCCCTAGTTAATCAATTGACTAAATGCTAAAATGGACTGTTTCAGAATGTTTTAAACTCTCACGTCTGGGGCTGTGCACAGGACTTCAGCGTGCAATTGCGGCCTTGCCTTGGAGGTGTGGGCCATTAGAACTGCTTGCAGTGGCAGTGTTTGACAGCTTGGATTTTAACTTTGCTTAAATTGCTTTTCAGCGTCAATTGGTGTTCACGACAGTACAGTGCAGTTGCATGCCGTACGACGTGTTGAATCATTGCAGGTAATGAATGAATTATATTATACTGTAGACCTGCAGGTCTGTTTAGTAATGATTATGATGTCAAAGTTTCTCTATGTATAGTGCAGTCTGTATGGTTTGTTTTTTCTGTTTGAACTAGCTGTGGGGAATTGGAAAACAGAGCGATCTGTGATCAATTGGCCCTAGTTAATCAATTGACTAAATGCTAAAATGGACTGTTTCAGAATGTTTTAAACTCTCACGTCTGGGGCTGTGCACAGGACTTCAGCGTGCAATTGCGGCCTTGCCTTGGAGGTGTGGGCCATTAGAACTGCTTGCAGTGGCAGTGTTTGACAGCTTGGATTTTAACTTTGCTTAAATTGCTTTTCAGCGTCAATTGGTGTTCACGACAGTACAGTGCAGTTGCATGCCGTACGACGTGTTGAATCATTGCAGGTAATGAATGAATTATATTATACTGTAGACCTGCAGGTCTGTTTAGTAATGATTATGATGTCAAAGTTTCTCTATGTATAGTGCAGTCTGTATGGTTTGTTTTTTCTGTTTGAACTAGCTGTGGGGAATTGGAAAACAGAGCGATCTGTGATCAATTGGCCCTAGTTAATCAATTGACTAAATGCTAAAATGGACTGTTTCAGAATGTTTTAAACTCTCACGTCTGGGGCTGTGCACAGGACTTCAGCGTGCAATTGCGGCCTTGCCTTGGAGGTGTGGGCCATTAGAACTGCTTGCAGTGGCAGTGTTTGACAGCTTGGATTTTAACTTTGCTTAAATTGCTTTTCAGCGTCAATTGGTGTTCACGACAGTACAGTGCAGTTGCATGCCGTACGACGTGTTGAATCATTGCAGGTAATGAATGAATTATATTATACTGTAGACCTGCAGGTCTGTTTAGTAATGATTATGATGTCAAAGTTTCTCTATGTATAGTGCAGTCTGTATGGTTTGTTTTTTCTGTTTGAACTAGCTGTGGGGAATTGGAAAACAGAGCGATCTGTGATCAATTGGCCCTAGTTAATCAATTGACTAAATGCTAAAATGGACTGTTTCAGAATGTTTTAAACTCTCACGTCTGGGGCTGTGCACAGGACTTCAGCGTGCAATTGCGGCCTTGCCTTGGAGGTGTGGGCCATTAGAACTGCTTGCAGTGGCAGTGTTTGACAGCTTGGATTTTAACTTTGCTTAAATTGCTTTTCAGCGTCAATTGGTGTTCACGACAGTACAGTGCAGTTGCATGCCGTACGACGTGTTGAATCATTGCAGGTAATGAATGAATTATATTATACTGTAGACCTGCAGGTCTGTTTAGTAATGATTATGATGTCAAAGTTTCTCTATGTATAGTGCAGTCTGTATGGTTTGTTTTTTCTGTTTGAACTAGCTGTGGGGAATTGGAAAACAGAGCGATCTGTGATCAATTGGCCCTAGTTAATCAATTGACTAAATGCTAAAATGGACTGTTTCAGAATGTTTTAAACTCTCACGTCTGGGGCTGTGCACAGGACTTCAGCGTGCAATTGCGGCCTTGCCTTGGAGGTGTGGGCCATTAGAACTGCTTGCAGTGGCAGTGTTTGACAGCTTGGATTTTAACTTTGCTTAAATTGCTTTTCAGCGTCAATTGGTGTTCACGACAGTACAGTGCAGTTGCATGCCGTACGACGTGTTGAATCATTGCAGGTAATGAATGAATTATATTATACTGTAGACCTGCAGGTCTGTTTAGTAATGATTATGATGTCAAAGTTTCTCTATGTATAGTGCAGTCTGTATGGTTTGTTTTTTCTGTTTGAACTAGCTGTGGGGAATTGGAAAACAGAGCGGTCTGTGATCAATTGGCCCTAGTTAATCAATTGACTAAATGCTAAAATGGACTGTTTCAGAATGTTTTAAACTCTCACGTCTGGGGCTGTGCACAGGACTTCAGCGTGCAATTGCGGCCTTGCCTTGGAGGTGTGGGCCATTAGAACTGCTTGCAGTGGCAGTGTTTGACAGCTTGGATTTTAACTTTGCTTAAATTGCTTTTCAGCGTCAATTGGTGTTCACGACAGTACAGTGCAGTTGCATGCCGTACGACGTGTTGAATCATTGCAGGTAATGAATGAATTATATTATACTGTAGACCTGCAGGTCTGTTTAGTAATGATTATGATGTCAAAGTTTCTCTATGTATAGTGCAGTCTGTATGGTTTGTTTTTTTCTGTTTGAACTAGCTGTGGGGAATTGGAAAACAGAGCGATCTGTGATCAATTGGCCCTAGTTAATCAATTGACTAAATGCTAAAATGGACTGTTTCAGAATGTTTTAAACTCTCACGTCTGGGGCTGTGCACAGGACTTCAGCGTGCAATTGCGGCCTTGCCTTGGAGGTGTGGGCCATTAGAACTGCTTGCAGTGGCAGTGTTTGACAGCTTGGATTTTAACTTTGCTTAAATTGCTTTTCAGCGTCAATTGGTGTTCACGACAGTACAGTGCAGTTGCATGCCGTACGACGTGTTGAATCATTGCAGGTAATGAATGAATTATATTATACTGTAGACCTGCAGGTCTGTTTAGTAATGATTATGATGTCAAAGTTTCTCTATGTATAGTGCAGTCTGTATGGTTTGTTTTTTCTGTTTGAACTAGCTGTGGGGAATTGGAAAACAGAGCGATCTGTGATCAATTGGCCCTAGTTAATCAATTGACTAAATGCTAAAATGGACTGTTTCAGAATGTTTTAAACTCTCACGTCTGGGGCTGTGCACAGGACTTCAGCGTGCAATTGCGGCCTTGCCTTGGAGGTGTGGGCCATTAGAACTGCTTGCAGTGGCAGTGTTTGACAGCTTGGATTTTAACTTTGCTTAAATTGCTTTTCAGCGTCAATTGGTGTTCACGACAGTACAGTGCAGTTGCATGCCGTACGACGTGTTGAATCATTGCAGGTAATGAATGAATTATATTATACTGTAGACCTGCAGGTCTGTTTAGTAATGATTATGATGTCAAAGTTTCTCTATGTATAGTGCAGTCTGTATGGTTTGTTTTTTTCTGTTTGAACTAGCTGTGGGGAATTGGAAAACAGAGCGATCTGTGATCAATTGGCCCTAGTTAATCAATTGACTAAATGCTAAAATGGACTGTTTCAGAATGTTTTAAACTCTCACGTCTGGGGCTGTGCACAGGACTTCAGCGTGCAATTGCGGCCTTGCCTTGGAGGTGTGGGCCATTAGAACTGCTTGCAGTGGCAGTGTTTGACAGCTTGGATTTTAACTTTGCTTAAATTGCTTTTCAGCGTCAATTGGTGTTCACGACAGTACAGTGCAGTTGCATGCCGTACGACGTGTTGAATCATTGCAGGTAATGAATGAATTATATTATACTGTAGACCTGCAGGTCTGTTTAGTAATGATTATGATGTCAAAGTTTCTCTATGTATAGTGCAGTCTGTATGGTTTGTTTTTTTCTGTTTGAACTAGCTGTGGGGAATTGGAAAACAGAGCGATCTGTGATCAATTGGCCCTAGTTAATCAATTGACTAAATGCTAAAATGGACTGTTTCAGAATGTTTTAAACTCTCACGTCTGGGGCTGTGCACAGGACTTCAGCGTGCAATTGCGGCCTTGCCTTGGAGGTGTGGGCCATTAGAACTGCTTGCAGTGGCAGTGTTTGACAGCTTGGATTTTAACTTTGCTTAAATTGCTTTTCAGCGTCAATTGGTGTTCACGACAGTACAGTGCAGTTGCATGCCGTACGACGTGTTGAATCATTGCAGGTAATGAATGAATTATATTATACTGTAGACCTGCAGGTCTGTTTAGTAATGATTATGATGTCAAAGTTTCTCTATGTATAGTGCAGTCTGTATGGTTTGTTTTTTTCTGTTTGAACTAGCTGTGGGGAATTGGAAAACAGAGCGATCTGTGATCAATTGGCCCTAGTTAATCAATTGACTAAATGCTAAAATGGACTGTTTCAGAATGTTTTAAACTCTCACGTCTGGGGCTGTGCACAGGACTTCAGCGTGCAATTGCGGCCTTGCCTTGGAGGTGTGGGCCATTAGAACTGCTTGCAGTGGCAGTGTTTGACAGCTTGGATTTTAACTTTGCTTAAATTGCTTTTCAGCGTCAATTGGTGTTCACGACAGTACAGTGCAGTTGCATGCCGTACGACGTGTTGAATCATTGCAGGTAATGAATGAATTATATTATACTGTAGACCTGCAGGTCTGTTTAGTAATGATTATGATGTCAAAGTTTCTCTATGTATAGTGCAGTCTGTATGGTTTGTTTTTTTCTGTTTGAACTAGCTGTGGGGAATTGGAAAACAGAGCGATCTGTGATCAATTGGCCCTAGTTAATCAATTGACTAAATGCTAAAATGGACTGTTTCAGAATGTTTTAAACTCTCACGTCTGGGGCTGTGCACAGGACTTCAGCGTGCAATTGCGGCCTTGCCTTGGAGGTGTGGGCCATTAGAACTGCTTGCAGTGGCAGTGTTTGACAGCTTGGATTTTAACTTTGCTTAAATTGCTTTTCAGCGTCAATTGGTGTTCACGACAGTACAGTGCAGTTGCATGCCGTACGACGTGTTGAATCATTGCAGGTAATGAATGAATTATATTATACTGTAGACCTGCAGGTCTGTTTAGTAATGATTATGATGTCAAAGTTTCTCTATGTATAGTGCAGTCTGTATGGTTTGTTTTTTCTGTTTGAACTAGCTGTGGGGAATTGGAAAACAGAGCGATCTGTGATCAATTGGCCCTAGTTAATCAATTGACTAAATGCTAAAATGGACTGTTTCAGAATGTTTTAAACTCTCACGTCTGGGGCTGTGCACAGGACTTCAGCGTGCAATTGCGGCCTTGCCTTGGAGGTGTGGGCCATTAGAACTGCTTGCAGTGGCAGTGTTTGACAGCTTGGATTTTAACTTTGCTTAAATTGCTTTTCAGCGTCAATTGGTGTTCACGACAGTACAGTGCAGTTGCATGCCGTACGACGTGTTGAATCATTGCAGGTAATGAATGAATTATATTATACTGTAGACCTGCAGGTCTGTTTAGTAATGATTATGATGTCAAAGTTTCTCTATGTATAGTGCAGTCTGTATGGTTTGTTTTTTCTGTTTGAACTAGCTGTGGGGAATTGGAAAACAGAGCGATCTGTGATCAATTGGCCCTAGTTAATCAATTGACTAAATGCTAAAATGGACTGTTTCAGAATGTTTTAAACTCTCACGTCTGGGGCTGTGCACAGGACTTCAGCGTGCAATTGCGGCCTTGCCTTGGAGGTGTGGGCCATTAGAACTGCTTGCAGTGGCAGTGTTTGACAGCTTGGATTTTAACTTTGCTTAAATTGCTTTTCAGCGTCAATTGGTGTTCACGACAGTACAGTGCAGTTGCATGCCGTACGACGTGTTGAATCATTGCAGGTAATGAATGAATTATATTATACTGTAGACCTGCAGGTCTGTTTAGTAATGATTATGATGTCAAAGTTTCTCTATGTATAGTGCAGTCTGTATGGTTTGTTTTTTCTGTTTGAACTAGCTGTGGGGAATTGGAAAACAGAGCGATCTGTGATCAATTGGCCCTAGTTAATCAATTGACTAAATGCTAAAATGGACTGTTTCAGAATGTTTTAAACTCTCACGTCTGGGGCTGTGCACAGGACTTCAGCGTGCAATTGCGGCCTTGCCTTGGAGGTGTGGGCCATTAGAACTGCTTGCAGTGGCAGTGTTTGACAGCTTGGATTTTAACTTTGCTTAAATTGCTTTTCAGCGTCAATTGGTGTTCACGACAGTACAGTGCAGTTGCATGCCGTACGACGTGTTGAATCATTGCAGGTAATGAATGAATTATATTATACTGTAGACCTGCAGGTCTGTTTAGTAATGATTATGATGTCAAAGTTTCTCTATGTATAGTGCAGTCTGTATGGTTTGTTTTTTCTGTTTGAACTAGCTGTGGGGAATTGGAAAACAGAGCGATCTGTGATCAATTGGCCCTAGTTAATCAATTGACTAAATGCTAAAATGGACTGTTTCAGAATGTTTTAAACTCTCACGTCTGGGGCTGTGCACAGGACTTCAGCGTGCAATTGCGGCCTTGCCTTGGAGGTGTGGGCCATTAGAACTGCTTGCAGTGGCAGTGTTTGACAGCTTGGATTTTAACTTTGCTTAAATTGCTTTTCAGCGTCAATTGGTGTTCACGACAGTACAGTGCAGTTGCATGCCGTACGACGTGTTGAATCATTGCAGGTAATGAATGAATTATATTATACTGTAGACCTGCAGGTCTGTTTAGTAATGATTATGATGTCAAAGTTTCTCTATGTATAGTGCAGTCTGTATGGTTTGTTTTTTTCTGTTTGAACTAGCTGTGGGGAATTGGAAAACAGAGCGATCTGTGATCAATTGGCCCTAGTTAATCAATTGACTAAATGCTAAAATGGACTGTTTCAGAATGTTTTAAACTCTCACGTCTGGGGCTGTGCACAGGACTTCAGCGTGCAATTGCGGCCTTGCCTTGGAGGTGTGGGCCATTAGAACTGCTTGCAGTGGCAGTGTTTGACAGCTTGGATTTTAACTTTGCTTAAATTGCTTTTCAGCGTCAATTGGTGTTCACGACAGTACAGTGCAGTTGCATGCCGTACGACGTGTTGAATCATTGCAGGTAATGAATGAATTATATTATACTGTAGACCTGCAGGTCTGTTTAGTAATGATTATGATGTCAAAGTTTCTCTATGTATAGTGCAGTCTGTATGGTTTGTTTTTTTCTGTTTGAACTAGCTGTGGGGAATTGGAAAACAGAGCGATCTGTGATCAATTGGCCCTAGTTAATCAATTGACTAAATGCTAAAATGGACTGTTTCAGAATGTTTTAAACTCTCACGTCTGGGGCTGTGCACAGGACTTCAGCGTGCAATTGCGGCCTTGCCTTGGAGGTGTGGGCCATTAGAACTGCTTGCAGTGGCAGTGTTTGACAGCTTGGATTTTAACTTTGCTTAAATTGCTTTTCAGCGTCAATTGGTGTTCACGACAGTACAGTGCAGTTGCATGCCGTACGACGTGTTGAATCATTGCAGGTAATGAATGAATTATATTATACTGTAGACCTGCAGGTCTGTTTAGTAATGATTATGATGTCAAAGTTTCTCTATGTATAGTGCAGTCTGTATGGTTTGTTTTTTCTGTTTGAACTAGCTGTGGGGAATTGGAAAACAGAGCGATCTGTGATCAATTGGCCCTAGTTAATCAATTGACTAAATGCTAAAATGGACTGTTTCAGAATGTTTTAAACTCTCACGTCTGGGGCTGTGCACAGGACTTCAGCGTGCAATTGCGGCCTTGCCTTGGAGGTGTGGGCCATTAGAACTGCTTGCAGTGGCAGTGTTTGACAGCTTGGATTTTAACTTTGCTTAAATTGCTTTTCAGCGTCAATTGGTGTTCACGACAGTACAGTGCAGTTGCATGCCGTACGACGTGTTGAATCATTGCAGGTAATGAATGAATTATATTATACTGTAGACCTGCAGGTCTGTTTAGTAATGATTATGATGTCAAAGTTTCTCTATGTATAGTGCAGTCTGTATGGTTTGTTTTTTTCTGTTTGAACTAGCTGTGGGGAATTGGAAAACAGAGCGATCTGTGATCAATTGGCCCTAGTTAATCAATTGACTAAATGCTAAAATGGACTGTTTCAGAATGTTTTAAACTCTCACGTCTGGGGCTGTGCACAGGACTTCAGCGTGCAATTGCGGCCTTGCCTTGGAGGTGTGGGCCATTAGAACTGCTTGCAGTGGCAGTGTTTGACAGCTTGGATTTTAACTTTGCTTAAATTGCTTTTCAGCGTCAATTGGTGTTCACGACAGTACAGTGCAGTTGCATGCCGTACGACGTGTTGAATCATTGCAGGTAATGAATGAATTATATTATACTGTAGACCTGCAGGTCTGTTTAGTAATGATTATGATGTCAAAGTTTCTCTATGTATAGTGCAGTCTGTATGGTTTGTTTTTTTCTGTTTGAACTAGCTGTGGGGAATTGGAAAACAGAGCGATCTGTGATCAATTGGCCCTAGTTAATCAATTGACTAAATGCTAAAATGGACTGTTTCAGAATGTTTTAAACTCTCACGTCTGGGGCTGTGCACAGGACTTCAGCGTGCAATTGCGGCCTTGCCTTGGAGGTGTGGGCCATTAGAACTGCTTGCAGTGGCAGTGTTTGACAGCTTGGATTTTAACTTTGCTTAAATTGCTTTTCAGCGTCAATTGGTGTTCACGACAGTACAGTGCAGTTGCATGCCGTACGACGTGTTGAATCATTGCAGGTAATGAATGAATTATATTATACTGTAGACCTGCAGGTCTGTTTAGTAATGATTATGATGTCAAAGTTTCTCTATGTATAGTGCAGTCTGTATGGTTTGTTTTTTCTGTTTGAACTAGCTGTGGGGAATTGGAAAACAGAGCGATCTGTGATCAATTGGCCCTAGTTAATCAATTGACTAAATGCTAAAATGGACTGTTTCAGAATGTTTTAAACTCTCACGTCTGGGGCTGTGCACAGGACTTCAGCGTGCAATTGCGGCCTTGCCTTGGAGGTGTGGGCCATTAGAACTGCTTGCAGTGGCAGTGTTTGACAGCTTGGATTTTAACTTTGCTTAAATTGCTTTTCAGCGTCAATTGGTGTTCACGACAGTACAGTGCAGTTGCATGCCGTACGACGTGTTGAATCATTGCAGGTAATGAATGAATTATATTATACTGTAGACCTGCAGGTCTGTTTAGTAATGATTATGATGTCAAAGTTTCTCTATGTATAGTGCAGTCTGTATGGTTTGTTTTTTTCTGTTTGAACTAGCTGTGGGGAATTGGAAAACAGAGCGATCTGTGATCAATTGGCCCTAGTTAATCAATTGACTAAATGCTAAAATGGACTGTTTCAGAATGTTTTAAACTCTCACGTCTGGGGCTGTGCACAGGACTTCAGCGTGCAATTGCGGCCTTGCCTTGGAGGTGTGGGCCATTAGAACTGCTTGCAGTGGCAGTGTTTGACAGCTTGGATTTTAACTTTGCTTAAATTGCTTTTCAGCGTCAATTGGTGTTCACGACAGTACAGTGCAGTTGCATGCCGTACGACGTGTTGAATCATTGCAGGTAATGAATGAATTATATTATACTGTAGACCTGCAGGTCTGTTTAGTAATGATTATGATGTCAAAGTTTCTCTATGTATAGTGCAGTCTGTATGGTTTGTTTTTTTCTGTTTGAACTAGCTGTGGGGAATTGGAAAACAGAGCGATCTGTGATCAATTGGCCCTAGTTAATCAATTGACTAAATGCTAAAATGGACTGTTTCAGAATGTTTTAAACTCTCACGTCTGGGGCTGTGCACAGGACTTCAGCGTGCAATTGCGGCCTTGCCTTGGAGGTGTGGGCCATTAGAACTGCTTGCAGTGGCAGTGTTTGACAGCTTGGATTTTAACTTTGCTTAAATTGCTTTTCAGCGTCAATTGGTGTTCACGACAGTACAGTGCAGTTGCATGCCGTACGACGTGTTGAATCATTGCAGGTAATGAATGAATTATATTATACTGTAGACCTGCAGGTCTGTTTAGTAATGATTATGATGTCAAAGTTTCTCTATGTATAGTGCAGTCTGTATGGTTTGTTTTTTTCTGTTTGAACTAGCTGTGGGGAATTGGAAAACAGAGCGATCTGTGATCAATTGGCCCTAGTTAATCAATTGACTAAATGCTAAAATGGACTGTTTCAGAATGTTAAACTCTCACGTCTGGGGCTGTGCACAGGACTTCAGCGTGCAATTGCGGCCTTGCCTTGGAGGTGTGGGCCATTAGAACTGCTTGCAGTGGCAGTGTTTGACAGCTTGGATTTTAACTTTGCTTAAATTGCTTTTCAGCGTCAATTGGTGTTCACGACAGTACAGTGCAGTTGCATGCCGTACGACGTGTTGAATCATTGCAGGTAATGAATGAATTATATTATACTGTAGACCTGCAGGTCTGTTTAGTAATGATTATGATGTCAAAGTTTCTCTATGTATAGTGCAGTCTGTATGGTTTGTTTTTTTCTGTTTGAACTAGCTGTGGGGAATTGGAAAACAGAGCGATCTGTGATCAATTGGCCCTAGTTAATCAATTGACTAAATGCTAAAATGGACTGTTTCAGAATGTTTTAAACTCTCACGTCTGGGGCTGTGCACAGGACTTCAGCGTGCAATTGCGGCCTTGCCTTGGAGGTGTGGGCCATTAGAACTGCTTGCAGTGGCAGTGTTTGACAGCTTGGATTTTAACTTTGCTTAAATTGCTTTTCAGCGTCAATTGGTGTTCACGACAGTACAGTGCAGTTGCATGCCGTACGACGTGTTGAATCATTGCAGGTAATGAATGAATTATATTATACTGTAGACCTGCAGGTCTGTTTAGTAATGATTATGATGTCAAAGTTTCTCTATGTATAGTGCAGTCTGTATGGTTTGTTTTTTTCTGTTTGAACTAGCTGTGGGGAATTGGAAAACAGAGCGATCTGTGATCAATTGGCCCTAGTTAATCAATTGACTAAATGCTAAAATGGACTGTTTCAGAATGTTTTAAACTCTCACGTCTGGGGCTGTGCACAGGACTTCAGCGTGCAATTGCGGCCTTGCCTTGGAGGTGTGGGCCATTAGAACTGCTTGCAGTGGCAGTGTTTGACAGCTTGGATTTTAACTTTGCTTAAATTGCTTTTCAGCGTCAATTGGTGTTCACGACAGTACAGTGCAGTTGCATGCCGTACGACGTGTTGAATCATTGCAGGTAATGAATGAATTATATTATACTGTAGACCTGCAGGTCTGTTTAGTAATGATTATGATGTCAAAGTTTCTCTATGTATAGTGCAGTCTGTATGGTTTGTTTTTTTCTGTTTGAACTAGCTGTGGGGAATTGGAAAACAGAGCGATCTGTGATCAATTGGCCCTAGTTAATCAATTGACTAAATGCTAAAATGGACTGTTTCAGAATGTTTTAAACTCTCACGTCTGGGGCTGTGCACAGGACTTCAGCGTGCAATTGCGGCCTTGCCTTGGAGGTGTGGGCCATTAGAACTGCTTGCAGTGGCAGTGTTTGACAGCTTGGATTTTAACTTTGCTTAAATTGCTTTTCAGCGTCAATTGGTGTTCACGACAGTACAGTGCAGTTGCATGCCGTACGACGTGTTGAATCATTGCAGGTAATGAATGAATTATATTATACTGTAGACCTGCAGGTCTGTTTAGTAATGATTATGATGTCAAAGTTTCTCTATGTATAGTGCAGTCTGTATGGTTTGTTTTTTTCTGTTTGAACTAGCTGTGGGGAATTGGAAAACAGAGCGATCTGTGATCAATTGGCCCTAGTTAATCAATTGACTAAATGCTAAAATGGACTGTTTCAGAATGTTTTAAACTCTCACGTCTGGGGCTGTGCACAGGACTTCAGCGTGCAATTGCGGCCTTGCCTTGGAGGTGTGGGCCATTAGAACTG
>CATKSA010000080.1:0-58669 GCA_949775045.1 Metridium senile | reverse complement strand
TAAAGACACGGGAGAAAAGCAGAAGTCATTAAGGAAATGGTCTCGTGGATTATTCCACTTTGTAAGAGGTGGAGGACATATTGAAAAATGGAATCCACTATATGTGTAAGTTCAACCCCATTTCCAAAAAACTGATTATGTTATTAATTTGAATCCTTTTTTTTTTTTTTTTTGAAACAGCCAGGTTTTTGATGTACCCTTTATGCATGTACTATAACATTTAAATTTATATTACAATGTCACTTCCAGTGTATCAATACAAGACGTTTATCTGGCTTTTCTTTTCTTTTTCAAAAAAAGGTCTGAAGGCCCTGGTCAGGTTTTTGTCTTAACAATTGACTACCTGATTAAACGACTAAAAGATGTCCCTGAAAAACAGTGGGGGGACTTTTTGTTGTCATATGACAACATGTGTAATCTCGACAGACTTCTAGTGGCCAGGAAACCTCTACCCTTGACACCGCCGTATGACAAGATGTGGCTAAAGATCACTAAGTTAATAGATCGCCTCCATATGAAGAATCACAAGGGCAAAGACTGCAAGACTAAGTATAGTGCTGACAGTTTAAAGGAGAAATTCCCTGAACTCAACACTCCAGTGGCCGAACAAACATTTGTTTGGGCAGCACGCTACAAAAAGATCTTCTGTGCAATGCCTAAAAATAGATCATTGTTTTTTTACCATAGAATGGTAGTTAGAAGGAATAGGTACACAGCAAAGTGTTATAAATCAAATGTCGATCCAGTGTTACCGAAAAGCATGGGCAGAGATTTCGAAAGCTCAAATTAAATCAAATTAAACCTCAAATTAAATCTGATGCTAGTTTAAATGCATTTATTTATTTATTTTTGTACATATACTTCTATTGTTGTTATAAATATTGTGTATATACTTTTATTGTTGTGTTGACTATGTGGTATAATATAGTTTTAGACTTCTTTTTTTGTACATCTACGATTTTGTAAAATAAATGTATTATTACCATGATTTATTTTGCCATTTATAGAGGAAACTGAAAAGTGCCTAGATCGTCTAGATCGCTATTGGATTTTTGAAAATTGTATATCAGTTTCGTGACAATAAAGTGATTCACAGCTTATTAAGGTACATAAAAACAAGAAACATCATTACAATATTTGAGCGAGCCAGTTTTTATTTTTACACGATTCAAACTGAAACTTATTTTCACTAACAGGACTATCTATTCTCAAACCGTAGTCAACTGTTATGTAATCTTCTTGTTTTTCACGTACCGCAAAACACGGGAAGTTTAAAACCCCTATAGGTTATCCTTCCTGAGAAGAGTAAAATTATAGTGCTTATGTCATCACCGAATAGACTTTATACATCTAAAAAGCTGATAACAATTAAACAATTAGCGCTGTCAGTCATCGTTCATGGTTATAAATTAAAGTACGATTGATCTATAAATTAAATAGTCCAAGTGCATGGGTGTGGATAAAATGCGGACGCGGACGGCATAGAAAAAAATAATAATAATAATAAAAAATGGAAAAAAAAGGAAATCTCCATTGATTTGCCGTATTCCTGTCTAAAACCCTAGATTATTCATGTAAATACCTTCTCCATGATTTCAAAACACATAAAAAATCCCTGTAATTATCTTTGTAGTTTACAAAGAACGATATTTTTATATATTGCTCGATATTTTATAAATTATTATTGTAAATAGAATTAGAATATTAATATCTCATTAACCGAGCGCGAGGGCCGTGCGGGAAGTTATGGACGATTTTTTTTCCACTGTCTTATGGCCAGAGCGCGTAGCGCGAGGACCATGAAAAGTGGGAAAAAACGAGGTTCCATAACTTCCAGTACGGCCCGAGCAAGCGAGGTTAATAAGATATTTATTATATAACAATTTTAGGGGGGGAAATGTAATAAATAAGCTGCTATCGCTTTTTCGGTCCGTACGGAAAAAGTACGGCCCGCTTATTGACCAATGAGATCGAGTGCGATATATCTTTGCTATATAATAAAATAAAATATTTATCAATAACCCCACTTGGACATTCAGCTAAACTATATTTGTTTGGTGCTGAAAGCATTTCGCCTGCCTGCATCCACTAATGGATGGACGATGGACGAGACCCAATTTTCGTAACACAAATTTGTTTTATTTTCATTGTGTATCTATTTTATTTTACTATATTTATTTATCTTTTGAGCAACTTCTGAAACTAAACAAGGCTTACATATCTTGCTCGTGATCTTTTGTATATATAGTAGAACAATTAATATCACTGATAGTCAATGTTTGATCTGTTATCATGATAACGAGTACTAGATAATTAGTATAAACATTCCACGATAGATCTCATACACTACATTTTTTATAATTGAGCTAAGGGGCCGACCATTTAACTTTTGAGGGAGGGGGATGTGGTCCGTGCAGGAAATGTTTTTTTAGCCCGCTGGCATGCGCACGGAATTTATTTTATAGAACGACAAAGTGAAAAGACGTTTTTTCAAAATTTTCGATTTTGGCTTGCAGGAAATTTATTTTCATATACACACATACACACCCATGCACGTGACATCATACTAGAGAATATAGATCATGATACAGGTCTAACTGCTTCATATTATCACTGAGGAGTTCTGTCTGGTTTCTTATCTGTTATCATGATAATAGGGCTAATTTCTATTTCACTAGTGACTATTTCGAGTCCGCATTTGGACAAACTGCCTGGTTGACAACAAAGAAATAATGACGTTGTACAAAGTCATTTTATGGTGTTATTGTACGCGTGCATGTTTAAGCACCCAATCACATCAATTTGAAAGTGCATGAGTTATGCGTATGACTGAACGTTTCTCTTTTTTATCACTTTATGATTTATTCATCACTTTCCCCGCAATATATCTATACACGTTATAGCTTTTCTATTTCTCTCCTACGAAGGGCTAGAGCTTAAAACGAAGATAACATATTTGTCGATTCAACTGTTTCGTGCACAAACCAAAGATTGCATCAGGTTATATAAACAGGACTGCTAGACACCGGCAAATGGACCTGTTTATCATGGGAGTCATGCATGATAAGAAGTCTAGATAATCTTGCCACACAAGCTGATGTGTTAGAATCGCATTCATTCGCTAGGAATAATTTATACGCTAGTGATAATACTATAGCGTACGTAACTGACGTTTAGAGAGTGCTGCCGAATATACATTTGTGTTTGTTGTATGTAGTTTTGTAAGAAATGAATTTGAAAGGATCTCGTGTAATAATTGCGTTGACCCGTGGAAAACAAAAATGCAAGTTGGCGTGTCAATAACTATAGTCGATAAGGGGATCGCGTGTTATAATTGCGTTCACCAATGGTAAACATTGAAAGGAAGTGCCCGGCCAGAAGTATGCAAGTTAGCGTGATCCGAGCAGCACTCAATTTTGCGTCAGTGTCGTGCCAGTGGTGGATGGGATCAATCGCTTTGCAGTACGTGCGATCTGATATCAAGAAAAGGCAATACAGCTTGGGCGAATTCGAAGCTAAGCGCGGAAGTAAACATATGTAAAATATGTAGATTGATACTTGTATAAACAGTAGAATAATGACTGCTATTGTTACCGAAGTAGAGTGTTTTATTGCTCAATTAAAACATTGCAGTGAATAATCGTATTTTTATTCTATATACGTATAATAGTATTTATCTATGTTTGATTGAGCTCAAAACCTTAGAATTATCATTACAAAGCTAAAGTACTGGCATTTTTGCCCTAAATTTAAGGAATTCTTTGGTTTTTGCAAAGTTCTGCTGAGAAGGACACTAACATGGCGGCGCCATACATTTCACTGTAATCAATGCGCATATTCATTGGCTTCGTATTAAAAGACGTAAATCAAGACGAGAGTAAACCCTATTCGAACAATTTGTTAAATGCATCTCAGCTCGTATATCTAAGATTATATTTCAACAACAAATTTTCCTCCACTCTCCTTGGTTGAGGGGCGATCACGTGACGTGATAGTACCTGTCGCGGAGGGATACTCTCGGCGCATAGTGCCCGCTGAGCTTTTCGTCCAGCTTGGAAAATTGTGTTGTTGAATAAAAAACAATAGAGTAGTTAAAATCTCGGGCATAATACTGTGATTAGTTGCCCTTGGAAACTGCCCTCAATACTTTATACTTCCGCGGGCAACTATCACAGCATAATTCTCACGATTCAACTACTCTATTGTATATAGTAATGATATTTAATAATTGTGTCAATTTTTCTTTAATTTGCATCTTGAAATTAATTATTCGCCATGATGGTTCACTAAAACGATTTGTCTATCAACTAATGGTGATATCAAACCACAAGTATACCAGGGTTAATACCATTGCTAAATATGACCAGTTAAAACGGCTTTATCCAATAAATTTATTATAATAATATCGGGTCTTGTAGGGTTATCGGGTCTTGTAGGACTATCGGGTCTTGTAGGGCTATCGGGTATTGTATATTATAGGTCTATCGGTTCTTGTAGGTCTATCGGTTCTTGTAGGACTATCGGGTATTGTATATTATAGGTCTATCGGTTCTTATAGGTCTATCGGTTCTTGTAGGACTATCGGGTCTTGTAGGACTATCGGGTCTTGTAGGTCTATCGGTTCTTGTAGGACTATCGGGTATTGTATATTATAGGTCTATCGGTTCTTATAGGTCTATCGGTTCTTGTAGGACTATCGGGTCTTGTAGGACTATCGGGTCTTGTAGGGTTATCGGGTATTGTATATTATAGGTCTATCGGTTCTTATAGGTCTATCGGGTCTTGTAGGGTTATCGGGTCTTGTAGGGTTATCGGGTCTTGTAGGGTTATCGGGTCTTGTAGGACTATCGGGTCTTGTAGGACTATCGGGTATTGTATATTATAGGTCTATATCGGTTCTTATAGGTCTATCGGTTCTTGTAGGACTATCGGTTCTTGTAGGGTTATCGGGTCTTGTAGGGTTATCGGGTCTTGTAGGACTATCGGGTCTTGTAGGGTTATCGGGTATTGTATATTATAGGTCTATCGGTTCTTATAGGTCTATCGGTTCTTGTAGGGTTATCGGGTCTTGTAGGGTTATCGGGTATTGTATATTATAGGTCTATCGGTTCTTATAGGTCTATCGGGTCTTGTAGGACTATCGGGTCTTGTAGGGTTATCGGGTCTTGTAGGGTTATCGGGTCTTGTAGGACTATCGGGTCTTGTAGGACTATATCGGGTCTTGTAGGGTTATCGGGTATTGTATATTATAGGTCTATCGGTTCTTGTAGGTCTATCGGTTCTTATAGGTCTATCGGGTCTTGTAGGACTATCGGGTCTTGTAGGGTTATCGGGTCTTGTAGGACTATCGGGTCTTGTAGGACTATCGGGTCTTGTAGGGTTATCGGGTATTGTATATTATAGGTCTATCGGTTCTTGTAGGTCTATCGGTTCTTGTAGGACTATCGGGTCTTGTAGGTCTATCGGGTCTTGTAGGACTATCGGGTCTTGTAGGGTTATCGGGTATTGTATATTATAGGTCTATCGGTTCTTGTAGGGTTATCGGGTCTTGTAGGGTTATCGGTTCTTGTAGGGTTATCGGTTCTTGTAGGACTATCGGGTCTTGTAGGACTATCGGGTATTGTATATTATAGGTCTATCGGTTCTTGTAGGTCTATCGGGTCTTGTAGGGTTATCGGGTCTTGTAGGACTATCGGGTCTTGTAGGGTTATCGGGTATTGTATATTATAGGTCTATCGGTCTTATAGGACTATCGGGTCTTGTAGGGCTATCGGGTCTTGTAGGGCTATCGGGTCTTGTAGGGCTATCGGGTCTTGTAGGACTATCGGGTCTTGTAGGGCTATCGGGTCTTGTAGGGCTATCGGGTCTTGTAGGGCTATCGGGTCTTGTATATTATAGGATTATAGGACTCGGGTTTTTGGTCTCTAACGAATGGTAAAAGTAAGGGTTTGAGGTTTTTGTGGTCCGGCATCACGGGTTTTTTTCTTGCCTAATTGAAATTTAATACAAGTAGATATTTGTTCATGACTTTAGACTTTATGATATTTCGACCGTTATCCAACGATCATCATCAGAAAAGTATAACAGAATGAATAATTAAAGCATTTAACTAGACTTTGAATTCACGAATTTCCGTTTTTTTTTTATCTTGCGTACTGGGCAACGTTCAACGCTAGTGTATAAGCATTGAGACCTACCTATATGATTAAGGAATGTTCGGAATTTGACGGATCCTACACAGTCCGATAAATAGACGATTATTGTTCTGCACAGTGGTATATTTCGAGGCCTTGTGAGCCACACTGTAATCTTTGACCGTGGTTGGAAATATACTCAGGGGCCGCACAAGGGGCCGGGCATCGGAATGCATCGGAACCGATATCATCCTACACCCAAATGCGTGTCCCTATTTCGTGCCGGGTATAACAATTACAACCACTTTCACTCATCTAATACACGTATACATCTATGGTAACCGCGTGTAGGGTTAAGCTCTAAGGCCTTGGAGTATGAAACACGTTTGTTATCTACCATAATGACAGGCAGTTTGACATCTTAGCCCCTGATGAGTTATGTTAAACTGGGTTTACCATTACACTATATCGATCTATTCGTGTATTAGACCACATATAAGCTCATATCACAATTCATTTACAAACACACAAAATGTATCCTTCTACCCTAACAATAGAGTCCGATTACCCTTTATTATTTAAACAATTATCATATTTGCTGTCATCATCATCATCATTATCACTATGATCATTATCAACGTACATCAATGTCCTCATCACCACCGTCATTGCCATCATAAATATCAATAATATTATCATCATCATCATCATCACCATTAGAATCATCGTTTTCATCATCAGTTATCATCATTGCATTATCATCATAAGCATTATCATTACCATCATCATTACCATCATCACTATCATCACTATTATCATCAACATTTTCATTATCTCAATCACTGCCATCATTACCACCATCATTGTGATCATCACCACCATCAGCATCATAATTACTATTATCATCATCAACAACATAATGATTGTCTGATACGTGAAACGTTTGTATGTGGTTTGCATTAAGTTTTTGTTGTTTATTTTTTCCAGCTGGAATTCCAGTTCCCTTCACGAACCTGCCAACAACTCAAGCCACCAAGGTTAAGGTAATCTATAAGATATATCTTTACTCCCTGATATACGTGTACCTATTTCAAAAATCGTTATCGCAACCGAAGCTACAGTACACACTCTGAAGCCTGCAAAGGATGTCGGTATTCAACCTCGTTCCAAGGGCCCTCTCCCTTCGCTTTTGGCTGGGACCCACCCAAAAGCGAAGTGAGAGTGCCCTGAGAACGAGGTTGGTCTGTATTTCTTCTCTTGTTATCGATTTATTCATAATATTTTTTCATTGTACGTGTTTTTGCTATATGACCATAACAAATTGTTGCATTGGTAGATGATGAAACATTATTTTTTCTTATGAAAACGCGCAATAAATCACAAATTATGTTCATATTTCCGACATCCTTTGCAGGCTTCAGAGTGTACATTGTAGCTTCGATTGGGACAACGATTTTTGAAATAGGTGTATATGTATTCCCTTCAAACTGCCGTCCGCTTGGAATATTTCTACAAAATCAAACAGACTGAGTTGTGAGCACAAATTGACATCGATTCGTACACCTGGTTTCAAACCTTTCAAACATCAGACACCAACACCAGTATGCAACTAAAAAAAAAATGAATAATTGAAAATAACAATTTGTAATTTTGTTTTCACAATTTGTCCGATAAATTTCGTATTGCACAATTCTAAATTATGGAAACTGCTTTTGCATTCTACAGGAAACAGATTCAAAGGAAAGCAACCCCTGGATGAAACTCAAGCTCAAACTTGATCTACCTGTCAACATCAAAACTAACAATGTCACTTTAGTCAGATGACCATAAAATTGACAACTATTATACCCCAAAGAAATAGCGAAATCGAATTGATTGATAATTTGTGTAACTCGATACAACTAAATTAAAAATAGCGAAATCGAATTGATTGATAATTTGTGTAACTCGATACAACTAAAATAAAAGTAGCGAAATCGAATTGATTGATAATTTGTGTAACTCGATACAACTAAAATAAAAATAGCGAAATCGAATTGATTGATAATTTGTGTAACTCGATACAACTAAAATAAAAATAGCGAAATCGAATTGATTGATAATTTGTGTTACTCGATACAACTAAAATAAAAATAGCGAAATCGAATTGATTGATAATTTGTGTTACTCGATACAACTAAAATAAAAATAGCGAAATCGAATTGATTGATAATTTGTGTAACTCGATACAACTAAAATAAAAATAGCGAAATCGAATTGATTGATAATTTGTGTTACTCGATACAACTAAAATAAAAATAGCGAAATCGAATTGATTGATAATTTGTGTTACTCGATACAACTAAAATATTATTATATTGCTATTTCAAAAAACGTAGAATACTGCATACTGCATACTGAATAGTGCATACTGCATACTGCATACTGCATACTTCATACTGCACACTGCATACTACACACTGCATACTGCATACTGCACACTGCACACTGCACACTGCACACTGCACACTGCACACTGCACACTGCACACTGCACACTGCACACTGCACACTGCACACTGCACACTGCACACTGCACACTGCAAACTGCACACTGCACACTGCACACTGCACACTGCACACTGCACACTGCACACTGCACACTGCACACTGCACACTGCACACTGCACACTGCACACTGCACACTGCACACTGCACACTGCACACTGCACACTGCACACTGCACACTGCACACTGCACACTGCACACTGCACACTGCACACTGCACACTGCACACTGCACACTGCACACTGCACACTGCACACTGCACACTGCACACTGCACACTGCACACTGCACACTGCACACTGCACACTGCACACTGCACACTGCATACTGTATACTGCAAACTGCAAAGTGTATTGCAAGACCGAAATGAAACCTTGGGTCATGTAATATTGTTTAAAGTAAAATAAATAATAATTAGTTATTTCATTCTTAGTGCATTCCATTTTAAGAAAACGCTGTATAGTACTTTTTATTTTAAATCAATTGGAACCAAAATGCCCTATGGTATTGGAATGCATTTTTCAGTATTCAAGCTATATATACACCTAGCTATTTCAAAAATCGTTGTCGCAGCCGAAACTACGGTCCAAACTCTGAAGCCTGCAAAAAGAAAAGAAAAATTTATATTTATATCTACCACAAGAGCAACTTGTTACGGTCATATCACAGGCAGCCCAACTATTGTCTTTGAGGATTTTTTTTAATGACAATAAAGTTATTTTTAACCGCGCGCCGAGTGAAATAAATATTGAGCGCGCGGGTGGGGTTCCTGTGGTGTGTTTGTTTGAGAGCTCGCGGATGGGATTCCTGTGGCTTTTTGCAAGCAATTTTTCGGTCGCGCGGAATCGCACGTACGACAAAAAGATCGAAGAAAGTAGTATATTTATACAAGGTCTGAAACTCGATGGCGTGGATGGATAGATGTGCGCCCCAGCTTGTGGTGACGGCGAAGACTCAACGACGAGCGCCGAGAAGGACGCGAGAAGCATGCAATCGACTCATTCGCCAAAGAAAAACTTTTATATTCAAACTTTTCTTTTGAAACAAGTTTTATTTTCTTATACGGATTTCCACTAAGTAAACCTCTAACAAAAACAAACAGCCAGTGTGTGAAATTTCTTTCCAAGTTTATTGAAATGCTAAACATATAGTTAATATATTTTACAATGTGAAAATATTTTGTTCAAAGTGTATTTAATCAAATCTGTAAAGATGTTTTAGCTTTTATAGTTTTTCGAAAATAGTTTATAAAATACAGCTATAAACGCTTCACACTTTCATAACAAATGTATTATTGTTTGAACCGCTAAACTAACTAAAGTTTTCACGAAATTAAAGTTGAACTTTTTTGATCCAACTGAATCATGATCAAGTAGAAAACTTCGCAAAGCGGCCATCACAATTTACTGTTTAGTTCGGGTTTTAGTTGGTTTGAACAAGATAATATTATTCGTTTTGACATAAAAACTTCAACTTCAATAATTACCTGTACACACCAGGCTACTAGAAAAGCTTTCCCTAATTTTTTTGTTATAGTGAAGAGCATCGTTGACTTCAAAAGCAAGTGCTCACTTGAATCAGGTGTTTTGAATGAAAACTAAACTCTGTAGCAGCCACGGCAGTGCAAATCACGATCTTTTTGACTCTCGATTCACCATCGCATGATTTTCACAATAAAATGCATTCTCTTGTTTTCTTTCTTTGAGTTTTAAGTCATTTTAACAATGCAAAAGTTAAATGCAAGACTGTAATCAACACCTTTTTTCGGCTGTATCGGTGAATGTGGTCTCGATCGATATTTTCACGATCGCTCAACGATTGCTCCAGGATTGTAAAATTTCCGAAATCCGTCACCACAACCTGGTGCGCACCTCGGTTCCATGCTGCCTTTTAAAAAAATTAATTTTAACCCCTTTGCTGAAGCCGGAGATGATCATACTTTTTACTGTAGTTGAAGATCAACATAAAGTTTATATATTCGAAAAAAAATAAAAATTTTCTCCCATGGCTGATTTACTACGCGCGAAACTAAGTTTGTCACGTGACCGAGTTTCATACCTTGTCAAAATACCTCTCTCTTCGATACCGCGCGACTTTGACGAAAAATTGCTTGTAAAAAGCCACAGGAATCCCATCCGCGAGCTTTCAAACAAATACACCACAGGAACCCCACCCGCGCGCTCAATATTTATTTCGCTCGGCGCGCGGTTAAAAATAACTTTATTGTCATTAAAAAAATCCTCAAAGACAATAGTTGGGCTGCCTGTGGTGATATAACACAAACCGGCACGTATAACCAAAATATGCTATGAATAAATCGATAACAAGAGAAGAAATACCGACATCCTTTGCCATCTTCTTTGCAGGCTTCAGAGTGTGGACTGTGGCTTTGTTTGCGACAATAGGTGTATAGTACATGCAAAAACAAGTAAGTTAGTGGTTACTATAACAACGCTGTAAATCGGTTTCTCAAATAACGATGCATCCACAGTTACTCACTGCAAACGACTGAGTAGTGGTTACTGAAGTAACTGAGTAAATCAATGCATCCACAGTTACTCACTGCAAAAACAACTGAGTAGTGGTTACTCAAATAACTGGTGGGGGATAGGAGGTGTTGGTGGGGGATAGGGGGGGGGATAGGGGGGGTGTTGGTGGGGAATAGGGGGGGTGGTTTTGGATAGGTACTCCTTTTGTCCAAGTTGTAAGGGTGATCGGCGGAGATTTTGAAAACGACCCTTAAAAGGTTATAATAACACAGATTATAATAACTGTTAAAACCTTGCTATTTTTAACCCCTAAAAGGTACGGAATTGCGATGTTCTTGCCAGGCAAGCTTTCTTTTAGCAACAAAGCAGAGTAAAAATGACCCTTAAAGGTACGGATTCATGTTACATTATAAGTGCTTTTAAGCCACCTAAAAGGTACGCACAGGAATAATTTTCGAGCCTCCTAATTAGTTAAGTAACTGGTTTATCGCCGATCTGCAACGGACAATTTCAGCTACGTGTTCCCAGCAACACAGTTGATTGACCAACAGTTAATTGACCACTAAATAGAGTGTTTTTTTCTTTTTAGACTTTTGTCTATCGGCACTCCTTGACTCCTAAAGTCTATTACGTGACTCGGTGTCAGCATTATGTCTGTATAAAATAAGCCTAGCTATCAGATGTCAAATATGCTTAGATGGGCAGCGTTGTACGTAGTATGACGCGTCCCTTTAAGGCCCGGGCAAACGGTTTCAACATTTGCTTCAACATCCGTTCGATTTTGTTGAATAGCAATGTTTAAACGCTTTAAACACTTTCAACATCAATTCAACATCGTTTCAACACGTTTTAACAATGTTGAAATAGTTTAAAAGCGTTTAAACATTACCATTCAACAAAATCGAACGGATGTTGAAAATGTTGAAACCGTTTGTCTGGGCCTCTTAAAAGCTCCGCTGAAATGTTGATTTTTTTTATTTGTTATAATTCTTGTGTGTGTATTATTTTGCTAACCCTAACTCCAAATTTTAAAATATCTATATGCTATCTATCTAGGTTAGCCCTTGTGGTTATTGCTGCGAGCGAAGCGAGAAGCATACTAATTGTGACGAGTACCCTGTGTTGTATATGAACGAGAAGTACTGGACATACTAGGTGGTTAAAATCTCGATCCTTTCCTTAACACGCGATAATGGATCGTGACGTCATAAACACGAAAGACGCGTACTTACACGAACATCCGGCATGCATCACGTGCGTATATGGCCAGCCGTATATTTTAGTCTTGTTTTGTCTTGAACCCCGGCCAACTATAAACACGAACGTCCCAAAACAATACTGATTGTCGTATTACAGAAATCATTTCAGTGTAGTTTTGTCGTTTATAAAGAAAAAAACTGCTGTATCACTATCTCTATTTAGAAATCGTACATCAACCGATATAAGGATATAATCAAGCAAAACAACACAAAACTGCCTTGCCACTGCTTAAAAAACTGACTTTTTCCAAGTAAAAAATCATGAACCTCGGCAATTTTTTTATGGAAAGTAGAATTATTCTAACGTTTTTAACTTCTTGGCCATAAAATATGGTCAGATTTTCTAAAATTGCGAGACTAGAACGATTTTTTCATTGCAAAACAAACACAACGTCTACATTTGTCCTGATATTTTCATTATATCGATTAACCAATCAGCGTGCGAGAATTCCCACCAATGAATATTCACATGTTATCCGAAAGCAAAACAAAACAAACAAACAAAAGCAAAATGCTGTATCAAAATTGTGTTGCAGTTTTTGATTTGAGAATACTTTTAGGTTTTACAACATGCTATCTTAATTTTAGGGAATTTTTCAAAATTGACCGACGCAAATCCGTCCGGTTAGCTACTTGGCGAAAACCCAGTTTCCCTTATGCCTGCATGAGAACGTCCTGAGCGAGTGAAACGCAGATAAGTAATTATGCTTGCATTATGCGTGTCTGACCTCAATGACGTCTTCTGTAGTGTATATATAGTTTAAACCAAACAAGGGAAAGTCAGTCGAGATCTGATTCTTATCCATTAGAACAAAGCAACTGTTTAGGATGGTCTCTACGAAGATGCTATTGCGTTGGGTGTGCTTGTTTGTCCTGTGCAATTCTTTATTGCCAGCCAATATCGGTATGTTGTTTTAACTTTATTCTATTGTTTTAGGGAAGAAGGATTCAGAAATACAAAAACTGCTTTAAAAAGCAAACTTTATTTAGAAAAGTGATGTAATATATAAAGATATCATTTAAATTTAGAATAAAGGAGAAAAAAAGTTGCTCGATCCAGGTGGTCAGAGGTTGTAAAATCAAAACAAACTTTTATGCAAATACCTAGAAAATCTCTAAATTATGTCAACAAGTTATATTATTGAAGCTGACGGAATATATTATATGCTATGAAATCATCAAATTGATAAGAAACGTCAGAATATTTTTGAACATTATTTGAGCAACTTTTTAAAATTTTTGACCAACTTTTAAGCAACATTTTTTTTTTAAGCAATTTTTTAGCAATGTTTGGAGAAATTATGGGCAACTTTTTTGACTTTTTGGAGCAAATTGTGGACAGCCGTAGCGCTTGAGCTGCTCGTGTTTTAATTAGCATAAAATCTGGCTGACTTTTGCTTTGAATTTCTCAAGCAATTATTCCTTGTTTGAAAAGCCAGATCAATTAAGCACTTGATTGTTTCTTCCTCTATCCCAAACACTTCAAATTTGATTAAGGATACACAGGACACTTTAGGGACATGTTTTTAAAAATACTATGGAGCGTTCAACTCGCATTAAATTCCCCATAAAGTATACATTTTTTGAAAGCTAAATAGCCAAATTTTACATAATTGATAATTGTTTTGGATAAAAATCATTTGTTTTTGAAATATCGAGGAATCATTAAAAGTGCATTGGCTCGATCTGAAAAGTTAACATTCACACGGTTTACGGTAGACCGATCAATTTTTTTTGCATCCTATTATAAAATGAATTTGTTAAGTGTGTTTGCATTTTCTTTTTTAACGCTTCGTTATTTTTTTATGTCCGTTTAACTTTAGACATACATGTTTTTAAGAGCATTTTTAGTAAATGGCTAAAAAAAAAAAAGAAACACTGGCACACTTTGAAACTTGAGCATTGTTGAAGTCTACATGCAAAACTTCGTTATAATCATAGGGAGCCCGGTTTTGTGTCGCTTTTATATATACAATGATATTATATATTATATATTATATTATATTATATTTATAATCATGAGAGCCTTTGGGTTTCCTGTGCTGTATTTAATCCTTAGAGTTTCCGGTAATGGATTAGCATTACTGACCTGTGTGTACCGTTGGTAACTTGAGGGCGCATTAGCGTAACGTATTAGAGTGTTTATTGGGTGTGCCTTACACTAATACGTTAGGTTTGAATTTCAAAGTGCTCTCAAGTTACCAACGGCTACACTAAGGATTAAATAGAGCACAGGAAACCCAAAGGCTCTCATGATTATAATAGATTTTATTTCATTGTATAATTTATTTCATATAAAAGCGACACAAAACCGGGCTCCCTGTGTTATAATTGATGGAAAAGCGTGCGTAGCTTAATTTTTTGAATTTTGTGCTTTTATCAAAAGTTACTGTAGAGAAAATAGTATCCCGTGTATCCTTAAGGTTACTGCTAGCCTGAGAAAACAGACGTAGTTTGTTTATATATATTTTTTTATACTTGAAATAAAAACTTTTGATTATTGAATCAAAAAATAGATAAAGTAGCCTTACATAGTTCCAGAGATATTGAAATAAACTGTTTTTTTTTATGCAAAACAAATTTAAGGGAGAAGGTCAAAACAACGGTTCAAACTAGGGACCCAGTTTTGGGAGGGGGGGGGGGGGGGTTATACCCGCCGCCACCAACCTTTTTGGATAAAAGGGTAGGGGGTACATCCCGGCACCCGCCACCTATTTTAGGGTATATATTGGTACCCGCCACCTCTTTTAGCGGTATATATTGGTACCCACCGCCTCTTTTAGGGGTATATATTGGTACCCGCAACCTAATTCAAGGATCAACTTGTGGGGGGTGGGGGGGGGGGGGGGGGGGGTTACATGCCGGTAGCCACCACCTGTCCTGTCCAAATACCACCCATCTGAGAAAAATTATCAATCTAGGATTGTTATTGAATAAATCGATAACAAGAGAAGAAATACCGACCAACCTCGTTCCCAGGGTCCTCTCCCTTCGCTTTTGGGTGGGGCGTGAAATGACCCTGGCATCGGCTGGTCACATGACCGCAAAATAAATGTAATAAATTAGCATAAATTACGATTCATATACTCCAAGATACGCCTGAGCCAGAGATTATATAACTATTAAGGCAAGTCGAATTTATTTGAAATTAAACATTGCCTTTTTTAGATTTAAACTGCTTTAAAGTTACTTTCTGTTGTAAATTTCAAATCATTTATCAAATATCAACAACGGCTTCAACAGAGCGATCTGGTCGATCTGAACCATGTCACTTATCACTTGTGGCTTCTCATGGTAGTTTATGTGTCACGCAATAAATAAATTGTCAAGTAGATTGAAAAATAGTCTTTACTTTTACGTGAAGTTTCGTACAAACAGATATAGACTTTCATCATTATGAGAGATATGAAAATTAGAGCCTATCATCCCCCAATAATGAAAACCTCTACCAGCTAGACTTGTAATACCACACCATCATCACCATCATCACCATCATAATTACTATTATCATCATCAACAACATAATGATTGTCTGATACGTGAAACGTTTGTATGTGGTTAGCATTAAGTTTTTGCTGTTTATTTTTTTTTCCAGCTGCAGTTCCAGTTCCCTTCACGAACCTGCCAACAACACAAGCCACCACAGTTAAGGTAATCATAAGATATATCTTTACTCCCTGATATACGTGTACCTATTTCAAAAATCATTGTCGCAACCGAAGCTACAGTCCACACTCTGAACCTTGCAAAGGATGTCGGTATTCAACCTCTTTCCCAGGGCCCTTTCCCTTCGCTTTTGGCTTGGCCCCACCCAAAAGCGAAGTGAGAGTGCCCTGGGAACGATGTTGGTCGGTATATCTTCTTGTTATCGATTTATTCATAATATTTTTTCATTGTACGTGTTTGTGCTATATGACCATGAAACATTATTTCTTATAAAAACGTGCCATAAATCACAAATTATGTTCATATTACCGACATCCTTTGCAGGCTTCAGAGTGTACATTGTAGCTTTGATTGGGACAACGATTTTTGAAATAGGTGTATATATTCCCTTCAAACTGCCGCCCGCTTGGAATATTTCTACAAAATCAAACAGACTGAGTTGTGAGCACAAATTGACATCGATTCGTACACCTGGTTTCAAACCATTCAAACATCAGCCACCAACACCAGTATTAAACATTGGTATACACCAGACGATGACAGCGCACCAACAAATCACGTCGTCAAAGCTTTTTCATGCAAATATTCTTACAATTTGTTTTCGCTTATAATCACAGTTAGGTTGATATCTTATTTATTGCAATGTTTAGACCGTTCGTTTCAAGGCTGATCAATTCAAGTGCCCAGTTTTCCCTCAAGCTGCAGAATGTCCAGCAGAGTCAGACCATGAATGTAGCGATGACAAAGACTGTGTAAAGTTGAACAATGGAATGGAGACTTACAAGTGTTGTCTCGATGGCTGCGACAGGATATGTGTTCGTACGTATATAATAAAGCAGATTATTTAAAGTACCAATATTACTATCGTATGATAATAACATGCATCATGCATCATCATCATTATAATCACCGTCATCATTATTATAATCATCATCATCTTTATCATATTTGTTGTCGTCATCATCATCATCACTATGATCATTATCAATGTACATCTACGTCATCATCACCACCGTCATTGCCATCATAAATATCAATAATATTATCATCATCATCATCACCATTAGAATCATCGTTTTCATTATTACCATCATCAGCATCATCATAATAATCATCATTTCCATCATCATTATCATCACCATTTTCTTTATCCCATTCATTACCATTATTACCACCATCATTGTCATCATCACTATCAATATCACCACCATCACCACCATTATAATTACTATTATCATCATATCCATCAACAGCATAACTATTGTCAAATACGTGCAACGTTTCTATGCGGTTAGCATTAAGTTTTTGTTGTTTATTTTTCCCCAGCTGGATATCCAGTTCCCTTCTTCACGAACCTGCCAACAACTCAAGCCACCAAGGTTAAGGTAACCTATAAGATATATCTATACTCCCTGTAATATGTGTTCCCTTCAAACAGCTGCCCGGTTTACGTTGGAATATTTCTACAAAAAAGTAAACAGACTGAGTTGTGATCACAAATTACCTTCGATACGTACACTTGGTTTCAAACCATTCAAACGTCAGACACCAACACCAGTATTAAACATTGGTATACACCAGACGATGACAGCGCATCTACATATCACGCGATCAAAGCTTTTTCATATAAATATACTTACAATTTGTTTTCGCTTATAATCAAAGCTAGCTTAACAAATTATTTATTGTAATTTTTAGACCGTTGGTATCAACACTGATCAATTCAAGTGTCCAGTATTTCCTCCAGCTGAGGAATGTCCAGACAAAGACGACTTAAGCCATGATTGTAACGTTGACAAAGACTGTGTAAATTTTAACAATGAAAAGGATACTACTTACAAGTGTTGCCTGGATGGCTGCGAAAGGCAATGTGTTCGTACGTATATAATAATGCAGATTAGTGAAAGTACCAATATTACCATCGTATGATAATAACATGCATCATGCATCATCATCATTATAATCACTGTCATCATTATTATAATCATCATCATCTTTATCATATTTAATTTGCTGTCATCATCATCACTATGATCATTATCAACGTATACGTACGTACATCAACAACATCATCACCACCGTCGTTAACATCATTAATATCAATGATATTATCATCATATCATCATCATCATCATCACCATCATCATCATCATCATAATGGCATTCATTACCATTATTACCACCATCATTACTATTTTCATCAACTACATAATCAAATTGTCTGATACGTTTCTATGCGGTAAGTTTTTGCTGTTTATTTTTTTTTTCAGCTGGAATTCCAGTTCCCATCACGAACCTGCCAACAACTCAAGCCACCACAGTTAAGGTAATCTATCAGATATATCTTTACTCCCTGATATACACCTTTTTCAAAAATCGCTATCGCAACCGAAGATACAGTCCACACTCTGAAGCCTGCAAAGGATTTCGGTATTTCTTCTCTTGTTATCGATTTACTCATAATATATTTTTATTGTACGTGTTTGTGTTATATGACCATAACAAATTGTTGCATTGGTAGATGATAAAACATTATTTTTTCTTATGAAAACGCGCAATAAATCACAAATTATGTTCATATTTCCGACATCCTTTGCAGGCTTCAGAGTGTACATTGTAGCTTTGATTGGGACAACGATTTTATATATTCATATATATATATGTGTATATATTCCCTTCAAACTGCCGCCCGCTTGGAATATTTCTACAAAATCAAACAGACTGAGTTGTGAGCACAAATTGACATCGATTCGTACACCTGGTTTCAAACTATTCAAACATCAGCCACCAACACCAGTATTAAGCATTGGTATACATCAGACGATTACAGCGCACCAACAAATCACGTCGTCAAAGCTTTTTCATGCAAATATTCTTACAATTTGTTTTCGCTTATAATCACAGTTAGGTTGATATCTTATTTATTGTAATTTTTAGACCGTTGGTATCAACACTGGTCAATTCAAATGTCCAGTATTTCCTCCAGGTGAGGGATGTCCGGCAGACGAAGACGACTTAGACCATGAATGTAGCGATGACAAAGACTGTGTAAATTATAACGATGAAATGGATACTACTTACAAGTGTTGCCTGGATGGCTGCGCAAGGCAATGTGTTCGTACGTATACACCCTTTCCGAGAAAGTTTGTCACCCGTGAATTGAAAGCACACAAGCTAGTGGCGCAAAGGATCATGGATCAGTTAAGAAAACCAAATGTGCATTCGGAACGCCTTTCTTGTTGTTTGGTAATTCAAAATGGACATTTCTCAATAACACATTGACAAGTGTAGCATGTGGCCATGAAATCCCTGCGTTCTAATAAAGTATACAAAGGCAACCCATAATCCCCTGCGCTACTAGCTTGTAGGCTTTTCACTTCAAGGGTGACAAAGTTTCTCGTAAAGGGTGTATGATAATGCAGATTAGTGAAAGTACCAACATTACCATCGTATCATAATAACATGCATCATCATCATTATTATAATCATCATCATCTTTATCATATTTGCTGTCATCATCATCACTATGATCATTATCAACGTAAATCAACGTCATCATCACCACCGTCGTTACTATCATTAATATCAATGATATTATCATCATCATCATCATCATCATTATCATCACCATTTTCATTATCGCATTCATTACCATTATTACCACCATCATTACTATTTTCATCATTTACATAATTTTTGTCTGATACGTTTGTATGCGGTTAGCATTAAGTTTTTGCTGTTTATTTTTTTTTTTCAGCTGGAATTCCAGTTCCCATCACGAACCTGCCAACAACTCAAGCCACCACAGTTAAGGTAATCTATCAGATATATCTTTACTCCCTGATATACACCTTTTTCAAAAATCGCTATCGCAACCGAAGCTACAGTCCGCACTCTGAAGCCTGCAAAGGATTTCGGTATTTCTTCTCTTGTTATCGATTTACTCATAATATATTTTTATTGTACGTGTTTGTGTTATATGACCATAACAAATTGTTGCATTGGTAGATGATAAAACATTATTTTTTCTTATGAAAACGCGCAATAAATCACAAATCATGTTCATATTTCCGACATCCTTTGCAGGCTTCAGAGTGTACATTGTAGATTTGATTGGGACAACGATTTTTGAAATAGGTGTATATATTTCCTTCAAACTGCCGTCCGCTTGGAATATTTCTACAAAATCAAACAGACTGAGTTGTGATCACAAATTGACATCGATTCGTACACCTGGTTTCAAACCTTTCAAACATCAGACACCAACACCAACACCAACACCAACACCAGTATGCGCCTAAAAAATAAATGAATAATTGAAAATAACAATTTGTAAGTTTGTTTTCACAATTTGTCCGATAAATTTCATATTGCACAATTCTAAGTTATGGAAACTGCTTTTGCCTTCTACAGAAAACGGATTCAATGGAAAGCAACCCCTGGATGAAACTCAAACTCAAACTACTTGTAAACGTCAAAACTGGCAATGTCACTTTAGTCAGATGACCATAAAATTGATATCTCTTATACACGAGCAAATTATATGGGGAGCATTAATACGAATTTTTTATTTCAAATTAATGGGACCCACAATGCCCTATTGTATTGGAATGCACTTTTCAGTATTCAACCTTTTTTGAAATAGCTGTACACTGCATGCAAAAACGAATAAGTAAGTGGTTACTATAACAACGCTGAGTAAATTGGTTACTCAAATACCTGAGTGAAACAATGGATCAATAGTTACCCACTGCAAAAACAACTGAGTAGTGGTTAATAATTTGAGTGAGCAATTCAGTCGTTTTTGCAGTGAGTAACTGTGGATTCATCGATTTACTCAATTATTCAAGAAAATAAATCGATGCATCAACAATTACTCACTGCAAAAACGACTGAGTTGTGGTTACTCAAATGGCTGAGTAAATCGATGCATCCACAGTTACTCACTGCAAAAACGACTGAGTAGTGGTTACTCAAATAACTGAGTAAATGTAGTACGCACCAACAGTTACTCACTGCAAATAACTGAGTTAATCGATGCATCTATAAAATTAAAATGTTTAGCTACAAAAATCTATGATTTTTTCACCATTACTCAGTACATTTTTTTTCATTTTTGGGCTTTTAAGATTAAACAATATTTACATTTAAAACTTAACCATGTAGTTTATTATAACCACTAGATGTATGTGGACCGATTTGTAAAACAGAAGATAGTATTAATTTGAATTAAAAAACTCATTAATAATTCATGACCATTTTGTCCAATCCGATGCTCCTCTCTGGTCACGAGGAAAGCCTTGTATATCGCATAATCTACGTTTGAAACGCAGAGGGATTATAATGTAGAATAGAAGAACAATGGAATGCAAATGAACATGAAGCATTATATATTGGCACATGTGTCATTATATAATGCGTCATGTCCATAATTCAGATATTACCCTTCCCCCCATCCCCCCATCTCTTCTGACGAGTGAACATCAGACTTAGAAATAATTTACTTTTAGATTTTTGGCGAAAAAAAGTCTTTGATCATGAGTGCCAATGTCAGGATTCGAACCGAGATCTGCTTGGTTGTATCCGAACTTTAAGCCATTATGCTACTGAGGCAATCGTTGAAAAGTTTGCAACGAAATGTCATCAAGTTCATTTGCATTCAAGTTGGTTAGCATTCCTCTATTATTAGCGTAGATCAATTCCCAAATGCAAACAACCTTCCGTTTTCTTTTGTTTCATCGATATTGGACAAAATGGTTATAAATTACTAATGAGTTTTTTAAGTCGTTCAATAAACTCGCAGAACGTGTTTTATCAGGTTTAAAATCCCTTGGGCTTCGCCCTCGGGATTTTAAACCTGATAAAACACTCCTGCTCGTTTATTAAACTATACATAAAACTTCATTGAAACCATTTCTACTGATTATGACTTGAGCACCACGTCAATAATGTACTTAGATTGTGCATGGTCCATAGTCAATGAAAACTTGTTATTATGGGTCATTTTTTGCATATGGTCCTTAGTCCGTCAAAAATCGTCGTTTTTGAGTATTTTTGATCATTTTACATGCGCTATTTATACAACACAGGAAGCACAAGGCTACACGGCGTTCTTTTAGTACATGTTTAAACTATGAAAAAGGAAGAAAACTTACTTTCTAAAAACAGCGATAGCCAAATTTTATACAAAAACAAAACTGCTCTATCACTATCTCTATATTTAGAAATCGTACATCAACCGAAAAAAGGCTATTTTCGCCAGTAATCAAGCGAAACAACACCAAACTGCCTTGCCACTGCTTAATAAAAACACAGGCACCCCAGGATCCAGAAACAGGCGATTTTTAATCGATTAGAACGCGCGCGTATATATCGAACGAGCGAAATTAGCGAGCGAAAACTGGATTTGGGCTTCCTGTGGTGAGTCGGCAGTTTTTTTTAAGGACCATTACATTGGGAGAAATTTATTTTAAGGACCATTGCGGAAAAACGAAAAGTCGAAAAAAGTGAAATAAAATCGCTAAGTCTTGAAAAATGACTATCAAATTAATTAACACTTTAAGTTAATGAACATTTTGAGCCGGTTTCCAGCTTTCTAGGTGCCTTAAATCGCTCGTTTTTCGCTTTTCTTTTTTCAACGAGTTGAAAAAAGGTCGCATCAGTTCAAGTCAAGGCTGGAGACTTCTGAAACCACCACTTTCACTCGGACCACAAAAACTAACACTTATCCTGCACTAATCAACAAAATCTTTTACATTTTATTTTCTTTATTCTCGTAAACCTATCCAAACTATTTGACATGAAGATTATCCAGGTCTATCTTGGTTGATTTTGGTTACCAAATTATGCTAAAAAATGACAAAAACTGTGTTTTAACACTATTTGTTTCATCGAGTGTCAAGTGCATGGATTTGGCGGGCGCCATTTTGACTGTCTATTACGGGGACAGTAAACTTTTTTTGATTTCCCTACCCCCGGTAAGTTGTTGGTTGTTGACACAAAGTTCGTATTTACCCACGAGAGGGTCAGTAGACTTTGGTACCCTCACCTGACAACCACGGACCAATCAGAGCGAAGCTTAACGTATCGATGGCGTGAGCGCAACCAGAAACCCCATGCAGGTACGCATCAAACGAAAGAAAAAATTGAAAAATTTTAATAAAAAACGTGCGTTATCTTTTCGCATATCGGACAAATTGGGGTGCTATTTATAGTAATTTGTAGAGTGGTTCTCGCTGAGTGCAGTGGTGGTATTTTTTTGTTGATTAGTGCAGGATAAGTGTTAGTTTTTGTGGTCGGCATTGTTTTCGCGATAAATAAAGACCTTATCGCGCGAAATCGAAGTAGTTTATCCAAAATCTGGAGTCAACAAATTCTAGTTCAACTCACATTCTATCACAAAATCAAGAGACTTAAACTATTCAACCTTCATAAAAAAATTTTTCCTAAGGTGATAAAAGTGTATTCGGGCGAGAATTAGTGAAATGCACAAACTTTGTTTTTTTCAAGCAAACAGCTGCCCGTTTTACGTTGGAATAGCTCTACAAAATTAAACAGACTGAGTTGTGATCATAAATTGTTATCCATACGTACACCTGGTTTCAAACAATTCAAACGTCAGACACCAACACCAGTATTAAACATTGGTATACACCAGACAATCACAGCGCATCTACATATATCACGTGATCAAAGCTTTATCAAAGATACTTCAATTTGTATTTGCTTATAATCAAAGTTATATCAAAGTTCTTAAAGTTATGTCATTTTCAGACCGGTCGTTTCGAGACTGATCAATTGAAGTGTCCAGCTTTCACTCAAGCTGAGGAATGTCCGGATTTTGGCGAATTAGACCATGATTAGACTGTGCAAGGCAAAGAAATGAAATATGGATACTTACAAGTGTTGTATGGATGGCTGCGTAATGCGATGTGTTCGTAAGTATATAATTATGCAGATTAGTAAAAGTACCAATATTACCATCGTATCATAATTAATAACATGCATCATGCAAAATATGTTTTTTTCTGTTATTAGTTATCAATATCGTGTGTCACATTTATTGTGACATTCCTTAATTGTAAATTGTGTGTGTATATGTGTTAATTATTAATAAAAAAATAAAAAATAAATAAAAACATGCATCATCATTATAATCATTATAATCACCATCATCATTATTATAATCATCATCATCATTATCATATTTGCTGTCATCACCATCACTATGATCATTATCATCATCATCATCAACAACTTCATCATCACCACCGTCATTGCCATCATAAATATCAATAATTTATCATCATCATCAACACCATTAGAATTATCGTTTATATCGTTTTTATCATTATCATCATAAGCATTATCATTACCATCATCATTACCATCATCATTACCATCACCATTACCATCATCATTACCATCATCATTACCATCATCATTACCATAGCCTGCGTAGCGGCTCTCTAGGGGGAGGGGGGAGGGAGAGGGAATCGGAGGAAGAGGGGGCCTGGGGGAGAGAGAAGGGAAGGGAGAGCCTGCAATGGTCCTATTGTTTCATCGTTATACGCCCCCAATCAAAGAAAATTTTACTTGTCAAAATTGACCAATCAAAAATCACACGAATTTGCGGGATAATAATAATAATAATACATTTCTTATATAGCGCGCCCCATTAAATCTCGGTGCGCTTTACAAGAATAAATCGAAAAATGAAAAATTACTATGAGTCAAAAAGAAAAGTTTTTAACTTGTTTTTGAAGGAGGATAACAGTTTAATGTTCCTGAGATCAGCAGGCAAAGTGTTCCAAAGAGAGGCAGCAGCAACAGAGAAAGATCGAGCACCATAGGTTTCAGTTCGGTAAGATGGCAGTTGAAGAAGTAGGCCAGAAGAGGTTGAACGAAGGTTACGAGCCGGACGACGTATTTCCAGTAGATTAGTAAGGTATGAGGGAGCCATTCCATTAAGAGCTTTAAAAGTCAGAGTGATTATTTTAAAACAAATTCTTTTTCTAATAGGGAGCCAATGCAGATTATGGAGTATGGGAGTGATATGTTCATGTTTTTGAGTCCTTGTTGTGATTCGTGCAGCGGAGTTAAGTATGCGTTGTAGTTTGTCCGTGTGTTTCTTAGGGAGACCAAACAGGAGGCTGTTACAAAAGTCCAATTTTGAAGTGACAAAAGCGTGTACAAGTTTTTTCGTTGACTGCTCGTCCAAGTACTTCCTGATTTTACCAATGTTACGAATAGAAAAAGAAGCGGATTTACATATATTGTTGATGTGAGTTGTCATATTAAGATGATTGTCCAGAACAATTCCAAGATCACAGACTTCTATTTGTGGTTTAATATTAGTGTCGCCAACTTGGATATTAGTAATAGGGCTAGTGTGAATAAATTTAGAGGACAGATGAATAACTTTAGTCTTTTCAGTGTTGCATGCGAGAAAGTTTTGATGATACCAATTACAGACACGATCAACACATTGCCTAATAGCCTCCGTAGCTTGGGTTCTATCACTTTTCTCCATGGTTACATAAATCTGACTATCGTCAGCGTAAAACATGGGATGGAGGCCGCATGATACTACTATGTCCTCAATGGGAGCAACATACAGTGAAAACAGAGCCGGACCCAGTACAGATCCCTGCGGGACTCCGTAACGTAGATGGTTGATTGATGACATGACGTTATTGACTGAAACGGCTTGTGTGCGGTCGGTCAGATATGAGGTGAGCCAGTGGAGAGCCAGATCATGAATGCCAAACCTTTGGTGTAGTCTTTGTGTAAGTAAGTCGTGGTCAATTGTGTCGAATGCTGCTGATAAATCAAGCAACATAAGAACAACTTCTTTATGGTTATCAATAGCAAGGAGGATGTCGTTCGTTATACGTAACATTGCCGTTTCTGTACTGTAATCCTTGCGATAGGCTGACTGTGTAGCTGGGAGTAAGTTATATTGAGAGAGATACGAGTACAGTTGTTTTAATGCACATTTCTCCAGTACCTTGGATAGGAAAGGTAAGTTTGTAATGGGTGGATAGTTCTTTAAGTCCTCCTGGTCAAGGTCCTTCTTCTTAAGAATAGGGGTAATTCGACCATGTTTTAGAGCTGAAGGAAAGATGCCATTGGTGAGAGACGCGTTTATCAGGTCGGTAATCATAGGTAACAGAATATCCAAACAATCTTTGAGAAGTTGTGTAGGTAGAGGGTCCAACGGACAAGTTTTGTCATTAGAATCCATAATGATCTTTCTTACAGAGCTGATAGAAACGGAAGTAAATTTAGATAAAGAACTGACTGGAGTTGGTTTCTGATTGGTAGTGTCGGTCTGTTGTGGGACTATCCGGTCGCGTATTGCTTGAATTTTACTCTCAAAGAAGTGTGAGAATCTATTTGCTAATGATAAAGCACATTCATGAGTTGGTAGAGGTGCAGTGTTGTTGATTTGAAAGAAACCATTTATGACTCTGAAAAGGTCTTTCTGATCACTATCGGTCACCTTGCGTCTATAATATTCCGTCTTGGTTTCTTTAATGCAGGAGTAGTAATAGTTGGTGTGGTCAGTGTACATTTGTCGATGTATCTCAAGGCCAGATTTTAACCATTTTCGTTCAAGTCGGCGCTTTTCACATTTAAGCTTTCTGAGGTCGTCATTAAACCAGGGAGAGTAGGGTCTGAGTGTTACGGAACGGGTGCACTCAGGGGCGTATTTTTCACGTAAAGATGTTAGCTTGTCATTGTAGTAGTGTACAATCATATCCGGGTTGTCCATGGGATAGGTAGGTTGTAGATTCTTGAGGTCAGATTTGAAAGCATCCATGTCAACGTTCTTTATTTTCCGGAAAGTAAGTACGTGTTTAGATGCTTTAGGTCGAGGCATGTCAATATTACAAAGAATTGCAGCATGATCTGAGATGGTATAGTCGATTATTTCCATAGAGCTAAGAAGGTTTTCGTCACAGTGCGTGATAAGTAAGTCCAAAGTATGTCCACGTTGATGTGTAGGGTGGTCAACATGTTGAGTGAGACCAGCTGAAGTTAATAAGTCGTTAAATTTGATAGTATCAGGATTCAAAGTATTGTCCATATGAAAGTTGAAGTCACCACAAATAAGGACAGGATTATTAGAAATAGCAAGGTCTTCTAGATATACAGAAAATTCGTCAAAGAACATACTAGTGGTGGTGAGGTTCTTCTTTAGTGGAGGAGGTCTGTAGATGGAGACTAAATGGAGATGTTTATTACCAATTCCAATATGAACATCAACGTTTTCAAAAGAATTGAAGGAGTTGGATTTAAAGTTCTTCACTTCAAAAGCTTTTCTCAATATAATTGCAATTCCACCCCCAGATCGCTGAAGCCGAGGTGCATGATGGATATTGAAGTCTTTGAGTGTGTTGTTTAATTCGCTGATAATAAGATCGTCTCTGGCATCGCCATTTAGCCATGTTTCAGTTAAAACTAAAATGTCAATCTTCTTGGTTAAAATGATGTCATAGATGAAAGTAGAATTCTTGGATATAGATCTTGCGTTCCAAAGAGCAAAACGGGCAAGTGAAGAGTACTTTGTAGGAATAGTCTTTTTTGGTTTGATATGGAGCAGATTATTAGATAGAATAATTTCGCAAATCGAAGAAGAATTGTTCAGATTAACTTCCGTTTGCTGTCAAAACATATCAAAACATGAATACACGTGTGAAGACGGAGAAATTAAATTCCAATCCATCTTTGTGTTATGTCAAAGGAAAATATATGTCCTTCCTTCAAATCTATAAAACCAAAGACGAACAGAGGGAGAAGACGTTCTGAAAACAGTCCAAATCAATTCTGTCGTATCTGCAAAAAAACCCTTATACTTACGTACGGACCGCAACAGAATTGTAAACACGCAGCTTACTGCAATCTATTTAAACCTTCGACTAGAAAAGACGACTTTGGAGTGATTATCGCCGACAGTTTGAAAGAAACTGGAATACTTATTCCGAATAGCCCTCAACTTTCAAGTGTTGTTTGTCATCCTTGTGCAAGGAAACTCAAGAATCTTTCAGAAACTTACAAAACTGTCGTACAATCAATTAGAATAAGTGAGGATCCACCGAGCGACCAAGATGCTGTTAAAAGAAAAGCTGCGTCTACACTAACACCAGAGCGAAGTCCGACTAACAGAAAGACAAGGAGAATCCAATCCCCCCAAAGTAAAACATGCAATTCTCCTTCCAGAAATAGAAGAAAATCTCTCTTTTCTGTGGAGGATAATAGCGATTCGAAGGAGCAAGATATTGAAAATGTATTGCTATCTAAATTGAATGTGGATGACTTGGACACTTCAAAATGTTCTCAGGTAAAAATTGTACTCGCTTATCCTTCTGGAAACGTCATCGTCAAAAGTAACTTTGATACGGAACTGAAATCTATTATTACGAACATTTGTTTGTCTCGAAGGAATACAGTAATCAGGGCACTTTTTGCGCACAGCATTCTTAATGCCGAGCTGCTAAACTTTCTCGAACTTAAGAGTGAACAAGAGATAAAGCGCTATGCAAAAACTGAAAGCTGCCTTAAAAGTACTAGCCCTGACCAGCTTGCCAGTTTTTCAAACAAGATCCTTTGCAAAGAATTAGAAGTGAACTGTCCCGTCTACAACGCTGTTGTCCGTGGAGCGTGTGGTTACAGTACCACTAGTCAAGAAGAAATGCCCGCGAACTACACGTATGAGAAGACGTCAAATGCTGTGGCCTTGGCTACATCTGCACTTACTAGAGTACAAAATCCCTCTATGTCTGCCGTAGCATACAGAATCTCTACTATTTTATTCCATAGTGGAGTGAGTAATAAAGATCTTACAAGGTTGAATCACTTAGGAGTGTGCATGTCTCCACAAAGTGTCATATCCATGCATGAAAAGATGGGAGAAAATTTCGACTATAAAGTACTTCATTGGAAGAAAACTATCGAAGAAAATAGCTGTGCAATTTCATTCTTGGAGCAAATAGATGAAAAAATGATTCCCAAAAGGGAGGAGGATGACATGGAAATAGAAATTAGCCTCAACCTCAAAGAAGAGAATGTACAGAACTTTTCATGGTATACTCCAAAAACCTATGTTTATGCGTTAAGTTTATTGGAACAGGAAAGAAATATTATGGGAGAGCTGTCATTTACAGAAGATGTTCTTAAGCAAACACTGGCAAAATTACAAGATAAAAAGCTACCCATTTTCAAGTAAGTACTAATATAACAGACTAGTATATAGTATATACATACATTTTAAACATGAAATGGTTGTTGTTAAAGTTGATTTTAATATAGCAATACGGCCATTCTTTTAATGTTTCATACAATTTATTATAATTGTGCTACAATATGTTTCTACTTCCATATTATATAGTGCTGTTGTGAAATCACTCTTATTAATGACATTAAGTAGCAAGTTCTGTAGTATTTCCAGCAATACTATACTTATCACTTTTGATTTTTCACTCTGTTGGATAACATTTCTACATTTTTTATATTGTAGGATTGTAGGAGATAATGTGGATCATGAAATTACAGCTAGGGTACAATCAAAAGAACATGGGAACAGATCTATCCATTGGACACATCAGTTTGCAATGCTAGAGAAAGTCAATGAACAGAGTCAAGAAAAAGCAGAGCCACAAGAGAAAGCACAAGATTTACAGTTTACAAATTTGTTGCCAGACACCACAATACAGGATAACCTTATTTGTCAATGGGCGATTCTAGTCAGCAGGGTAGTGACAAAATACATACCAGCATTCAAGCCATACCAGAAACATGTTATCTATCACATTCCTCATCCCTACTCCACTGAAATGTCAACAAAATCTGAAATGGTTTGTTAAACTTTTCTTCTAGTTGTGCAAAGCAATTTTTCAAAATTTACTAATCTAATTTTTTGCAGCCTGCACTAAAAGTGTTGAGCATCCAAAAAAAAATGTTAGGAACTTATGTAGGTTGATTATAATTAGGAGCTTATTGTACTAGCTATTTACAGCAATTACAAAATTGTGAGTTTCAGTTTGCTTTGGACTTGATAAAACTTTATTTCACTTTTTGCAGTGTTCTCTTGGAATGGAGTTTTATAACCCTAATATTGCATCAGAGATGGCTGAAATACTGAAGGACTACCAACGTTTGTATGTACCAACCTGTTCTGTTGGAGAGCAAAAAAGAATCCTAACACAAATCCCTGTCCATGGAGACCAGTTATTTGAAGAAAGAGGAAGAAATGTTCAGTGGACATTCAGAGATGGAGAGAACCAGTATGATCGTATTGAAGGGCTTATGCCAGAACATGCCGACTGGCATGCAAAAGTAACAATTTACAAGGTGTATATTTATATGTATAAAAAACAAAGGTGATTGTACACATTTGGACAAATATCTAATTTATTCAGTATATCTGAATAAATTATAATATTTCATTATGCAATATATAAGATCCACAATAGCCAAAATATACTGTTTTTATTGTTACAACAATTACGATCATGTTCTGGTTTTCGCATGTCATTAGATATTTGTATTAATGTGTACTCTGATATTTTGAGGGCCAAAAGTTCATTAGTGTTTTTACACTATTTCGTGTTATACCCCCAGTTAAATAAAGTCTTTATTATTTTTATGTAGTTAGTATAAAAAATATATATATATACTTGTTTCCAATTATGCATTGGAAATATTACCTTTAGTTATTAAATGCATTCAAAGTTCAAAATGAATATCTCAATATGTAGATAATAAAATTAAAATAAATATTTGCTCTTGAACACATTTTTAGACTGAATTTGAGATGTTTGTCAAGAATGACTCAGCTGCTGAAATTGGGACAAGCAGGGCAAGTATGAACCGGTGTGGCAAGACCAATGCAGCAAAGGGAGTCCACAGCAACTATAATGAATACAAAGACTTCCACTCAAGAGGGCTTGAGGCTCACATTTGTGCTTCATTCATGGATATGTGTGGAATGTCAAAATTAGATGGTAAGCAATAATATTGTTCTGTATCAGTGCTGTGAAGCCAAACAACAATTTTTTAGAACATGTTGTATTAATTGAATGTTTCTTTTCATCATAAATAGACTGCCCATCATGTGATATGCCTGTTGACGGTGTAGATGACAAGATAAAGAATGACTGGCTGTTAGCACTATGTAAAGAGCATGTCAAGCAATATGTGATGCGTTCAGAGTTTGTAAGTCTGGCAGAACAAACTGGCCAGTTGGATCGATGCTTGAGGGAGCAATTTACTTGTCGCTTCGATGGATGCAACAACATGTACACATTGCATTCTAGAAGAGTAAGGTATGTACAGTTTTCACATGTTATTAAAAAGGAAAATATGCAATATTTATTTTGTAATTTCAACTTTTAAAAAGTGGAATGTAAATTGAACATAAAATTGGGGACCCCTAATTTTGCAAATTTGTTACAAACTAATATGACACTAATAAAAAAGTAATTTGAAGTATGATTACAATATACAAAAAGTTTCATATTGTCATCAAAGTGTCAATGTTGAAGCACATCAATAAGTTTTGCTATGCAGCTACACTGGAAAGAAAATACTTTTGTGTGACTTCATAACAAAATATGGCAATTAAACTTTATCATATTGATTCACTTATGGGTGATGATTTTTCTTTCAATTGTGTAGACATGAAGTGACTGAGCACAATTTGAAACTACAAAACGTTTTGCAAGATGAAAGAGATATCTTTGGTTATTATTACTGCCGCGCTAATTGTGGGCTAATCTTAAGCACAAAACCAACAAGAAACAGGTAAAATCCTAATATACTTAGCAAAGAGTGATAAAAACATTTATAGTGATTGCCATTGACTAGTAGTGCTAACAATGCACTATTTATCCATGAGATGTATGCTCACTCACACTAATTTTTGATGTATTTTTTTCATAATATTTAAACAGATTGTGCTTGTACACCTCACATAACCATAATGATATATCACATGCTCCAATTCGCCTTTCCGGAATTCATGAGAGGACTGGGGCCGAGTGAAAAAAATTAATCTAATTAAAAAATAATTCCCATCACAAAATAAAACATACAAACATTAGTATTATTAGCGAGTTTGTGCATGTTTGGAAAAATACTTACCGAGTTATAAGCTTCTAAAAGTCGCAAAAATAAGAGAGAATGTATGGGGTTTAAGGACAGCATCCCCAAAAACCATACATTCTCGGCTCTTATTTTTACGCTTTGTTTAAAGCCCATAAATCAGTATTTGCCCAATCATTCTAAAACTTGATAAACTTAAAAATTTTAGTGTGGTCTTTTATGTGATGGGGTTTGTTTCTTAATTAGATTAATATTTCTACAATCGTTGCCAGTCCCCTCATGAATTCCGGAAAGGCGAATTAGCCAAAACAGTCATTGCCATAGAATCTTCATTAGTACTTTGAATCTTGAGTACAATTACATTGCTCCCATCCAATCAGAATTAAATAATTTTGTAATATTTATAAATTGTGCATATTTCTTGTTACAGACATGAAAGACAAATGCATCCAGATGAGATCCCAGGATCCCAATCCCAAGAATCTAACCATGATGAAAAAAACAAAAATGAAGAACAGAAAAACAAGGAAGATTTTATATTCAATTATCACCAGTCAAAATTGATGTTTGGCCTTATTATAATGTCATTTGAAGATGCAGTAAAAGAAGGGGATGGTGATCGTCTCTTTGAATTGTATAAAATATTGTTGTTGATCTACAAATCAAGAGGTCATCCTAAATATGCTTATGCAACTCTCATGTACCTTGTGAAAATTAGTGCCATTTTTACTGAATATGAAGCACATAGATTGAAATGGAACAGATTTTTCAACAACCATGGAGGCAAAGGGAAAAATATTTCTCTCGATCTAAAAAAAGAACACCAAAATAGGCTTCTAAAAAGAATGTGGAGAGCACTTGGTCCAAATTTGAATGAGAAGAATGCAGCACGTGTTGCTGGCACACTGGACCATGTTGAAAGCATTCTACATGGGATTGATAATGACTGCAAGCTATTGGAAAGGTCACCTCATCGTGCTGTGTCACAAAAAGAAGAGGCAGTTCAACAAATAATTTCAGACCTAGTATCTAAGTCTGCGTTCACTTATATGCATGGAGGGAGAGATGGATACCCGTCATTTCCAAATTGTAGTGCAACCATCCTGCCTAATCTGGATTATAGAGACTTGCATAAATGGATGAAGAGACATATTGCAAATTGGGGATCAATTTACCAGTGAAACTTTAATAATAGATAATCAAACAACTTGATAAAATGTATGGATATTTGAAGACAAACCATGTTTGAGTAAAAATGTCAAGCAATAAAAAGTCAAACTAGATCATAACATTAGTAACATGTCTACTAAGTCAATCAATCTCATATTGTGGCTTACATTTTAGTTTACCAGACCTATTAGAATATTTTGTACTTTAAACCAGCAAGACAACATTATGTTTCGTTTGAGAGAATGTGAAAATTTAGCCAATGCTTGGATATTTTTACTCACCTGGTAAGCACTTCAAGAAGCTCATCATCACTGTCTGAAAAGTATTCATCTGTCAAACCAAAGTCAATGCATTGCAATGAATCTTCCAAACATGATGTCATATTGCTGGTTAAGTCTGTCTGTCTTAAAATATCCATACATTCATCAAAATTTGGTATATCTAAAAACATTTCCTGAATAAGTTCCAAGATAATTAGTACATCATTAAGAGAGAATACTGGACATGTGTCAATTACATCATTAACAGTGAACAATCTAGAACAGTTTGTGACAACATCATCTATCAGTTGACTAGAAAATCCATGAACAGAATCAAATAATACATTTCCTTTTGACTTTCTTTCTTGAACTTCAAGCAGTGCCTCCCTAAGATCATTTTTGTCTTCTTGGGTGACTGGTCTTGTGAACTTGGGATCAGAATCATTGTTAGATGAAATGTTCTTTTTAAACAATGGTGGCTCTTCGTTACAGTTCTCTCCATGACACCTACATAGTTTTGAGCAATAACAACAACAATTGTGCAGAGGAATTAATGGTTCAATTCTTGCATCAAATGGCTTGTATGCAGCCACACGCAAGCACTCATTTGTTTTAACAAAGTCTTTAACTGTTTGCTCACAAGGGCTAAGTTGATAGCCATGATATAAAATTAATGCATGGCTCTGACTGCCATCTCTCCCAGCACGTCCAAATTCTTGGTGCTGATCTATAAGGTTTCGTGCAGGACCATAGTTGACTATGTACTTGATATTGGGGAAGTTCACCCCCATACTTAATGCAGTTGATGCAATCACCACCCTTAGCTTTGATTCATTTTTTAGGGACTGCACAACCCTATTCTTGTTTTGTTCCCAGGAACTGGAATGGTAGAGGCCTATAAGGCAATCACTACACTCCCTTGACTCCTTAGGGAAATATGCTGCCGTACCAAGCTTCAGCATTAAATAATTTGACACACAAGCGATATCATTCATTGTGTTGCAGAAAATGATAGTTTTCGGTGTTGATACGCCCTCACTTATCAAACCATCAATAAGCCAATCAAGTTTGCTTAAAATGTTATCTTTCTCTGTTTTGATAACTGACAATCTAATGTTTTCTCTGTTGGGGCTTAATCGTATGATCTCAGGGTCTCTTAATACAAGCTGCTTCACTATGTTTTTCATGGTGGTGTCATCAGCAGTCCCTGTAAGGGCTGCAATTGGTGTTCCTACAATAAAAAAATGATTTAGCCTAATGGACATCCAATATATTTTTTTACTGTCTAATAGTTCTTATTTAGTGACTATTTTAGACAAGTAAAGCTGTAATGAAGTGTTGTTTCCTTTGTTTTTGCCTTTTCTTAATACTGTTCTGGTTGAGTGATAGCCACTAAATAAGAACTATTTGTTATTAACAATTATTTCATTTCACGGATTAAGTGTGTGCGCTCTACCATAATGCAGTGATTTTTTACACACAAGCAATGCTTTGCTCATACATACCTTGGTTCATAAATGATCTTAGCATTGAAAGTTCTCCATAAGCTGAACGGAAAGCTTCTGATAGTTTTCGCCTTGCTTTTGTCTTTTTGCCCCTAAACAACATATACAATAGTGACATTTTAAAAACAAGTTTAAGTTTAGTTGTCTAAAAAGCCTTCATTTAATAACAATGTACATGATACAATGTCTGCAAAAGGATCATTACAGTTTGAAGGTTGAATATTAATGGAATACTATAAGATATACACTTTATAGATATTGAAAACTTCAAAAATAAATAAGTCAAAAATACACCATTGGGATTACAATATGTGGAATCTTTTGATCTTAATGGAGACTGAATGAAAAACTAATATCTTAAATATGAATATTTTGACTGTATTGTGAGGATTTATTTGAATGGAGGTGAGTACATTAGAATTTAGAATTGTTATGAGCGCGTATTCAAATACAAATTGTTATCTAAATCATTAAATAGTTAATTTACAAAATCGAAGATGTTGAAATATATATGATGAAATATAAGATCTCTGACAATATTTAGTGAAGGATATAAGTTCAGTAAATATATCGAGTAATTTGAAAAGCTTAAGTTTTGGCTCGGCCGGTATTCGGAGTAAAAATTATTCATCGAAATCAATTTTTTTACTATACCTTAAGCCTGTCCATGTTTCGACAGTGTGTGTTTCGTCTACTACACACGCCACCAAATTATCCCGAAAAGGAGAACGTTTCTTTAGAGCGGATAGGAATGTTTTATTCAAAGCACATTCCGCTGAAGCATAAACGATTGTGTATTTGCCAGAAAGGATGGCGGTAAGATCGTGTAAATGTTCTGCTAAGGAGCATGCAGGTATTCCCATTGAAGATAGTTCCAAAACCTGGTCCTTAATGATACTGTTTAGCGGCGAAATGACCAATGCGAACCCCAATCCTTCGATACTTCTTTTCTGTGCCATAAGCACAAGAGCTTGAAAAATAAAGCTCTTACCAAAACCAGTTGGAAGTACAGCCAGCAAATCTTTACCAGAGAACAGCTGAAGTAAAGCTCTACGTTGTTCTTCTTTTAATACGAAGTCGTAACCATTATTTGTCTTTAAAATTGATATAGCATAAGCCAAACAAGCATCGAAAGGTTCGTCCGCCATCTTGAAATAGCGACATAAAAAAATCGATTTCATACTTGATTGACGTTCAACACCTCTCGACCAATGGGAATTTTCCTTCCGCCAGCAGAAGGAGAAATACGATGAAACAATAGGACCATTGCAGGCTCTCCCTTCCCTTCTCTCTCCCCCAGGTCCCCTCTTCCTCCGATTCCCTCTCCCTCCCCCCTCCCCCTAGAGAGCCGCTACGCAGGCTATCATTACCATCATCATTATCATCATCATTACCATCATCACTATCATCATCATTGCCATCATCATTACCATCATCATTACCATCATCACTATCATCATCATTGCCATCATCATTACCATCATCATTATCATCATCATTACCATCATCATTACCATCATCATTACCATCATCATTACCATCATCACTATTATCATCATTACCATCATCACTATTATCATCATTGCCATCATCACTATTATCATCATTACCATCATCACTATTATCATCATTACCATCATCATTACCATCATCACTATTATCATCATTACCATCATCACTATTATCATCATTACCATCATCATTACCATCATCATTACCATCATCATTACCATCATCACTATTATCATCATTACCATCATCACTATTATCATCATTACCATTATCATTACCATCATCATTACCATCATCATTACCATCATCACTATTATCATCATTACTATCATCATTACCATCATCATTACCATCATCATTACCATCATCACTATTATCATCATTACCATCATCACTATTATCATCATTACCATCATCACTATTATCATCATTACCATCATCATTACCATTATCACTATTATCATCATTACCATCATCACTATTATCATCATTACCATCATCACTATTATCATCAACATTTTCATTATCTCAATCACTGCCATCATTACCACTATCATTGTCATCATCATCATCTCCACTATCATCAGCATCACAATTACTATTATCATCATCAACAACATAATGATTGTCTGATACGTGAAACGTTTGTATGTTGTTTGCAGGACGTTTTTGTTGTTCATTTTTTTTCCAGCTGGAATCGGTCCATTCACGCCAATAACTCAAGCCACCATAGTTAAGGTAACCTATAAAATATATCTCTACTCCATGATATATAACTGGATTCCCTTCAAACAGCTGAGTTGTGCGTGATTTACAAATTGCCATCGACAACAACACCTGGTTTCAAACCATTCAAACATCAGACACTTTCTTGCGCCGAAAAAAATAAATAAATAAACGGAAAATATAACAATTTGTAATTTGGTTCTTACAATTTGTCCGATGAATTTCATTGCACAATTCTAAGTTATGGAAACTGCTTTTGCATTCTACAGAAAACGGATTCAAAGTATAGCAACCCCTGGATGAAACTCAAGCTCAAACTAGACTGATCTACTTGTCAACATCAAAACTGACAATGTCACTTTAGTCGGATGAACATGAAATTGATAACTATTGATTGATAATTTGTGTAACTTGATACAACTACCCCCCCCCCCCCCCCCCCCACACACACACACACACACACACACACACTTAATTTAGCTTGTATTTGTACTTACTTTTGTATGTGGAAAACAAATAAACCTTTAACCGTAACTAGCATGTTATTATATACTGCATCCCACACAACTAGTTTTACCGATTTGTAAAACAAGCAGTATAAAGATAGTATCAATGTGCAATAAAACATAATTGAAATCATTTATATGATTTCTGAGCAAGAAAAAAAATATCCGTACAGAACAAGCTCTGGGGGCCGAAAAATATCATGCATGCGCACAGAATGTGACAAAAAAATCTATGAATCTAGAAAAAAAGAATATCTTGCTTCGCTGTAATTCGTCAGTGGGAAAAAAAACATTTCTTGCACAAGAAAACTCTTCCAATTTCAGGTACGTGTTGCCGGAAACACAGTTGATTGACCAACCACTAAATAGAGTTTTTCTTCTGTGTACGATATTTTTTTTTTAAGGTTTACGCTGTGCTCTATATTTTTTGTGGGATTGCTTACTTTGAGCCGAAATACTTTTCCATCTGATCTGGTAGGATAATCGGCACTCCTAAAGTCTAGTACGTGACTCGGTGTCAGCATTCTGTCTGTATGAAATATGTCTATCAGATGTCAAATATGCTTAGATGGGCAGCGTTGTACGTAGTCGGACGCGTCCTTTTAAGGCCCGGGCAAACTGTTTCAACATTTTCAAAAAACGTGAAAAAAAATTGGGGTCACCGTATTGGTTATAGAGTTATAAGATATAGTAAAAGTAGGTTTTTGCAATAATTTGCGGTGATTTGCTCAAAAGTACCTATTCAAAGCAGTCAAGAGAATGCGAACGTATTCTGCTAGGAAAAGCATAATATTATATCAAGCGATAGATCTAAGGGTTATCTAACATTTCCTGTCATAAAAATCATTGAATCATTTCCAAATATGGGTATAAGTGAGCCATAGAAGCACAATTATACGCCAATTACGCACACTACATGTGTATAGAGCTGTACCATTTGTACAATTTCAGAAAATCCAATCAATGAATATTTTATTTTTTATTCTAAATCGTAAGAGTAGTAAATGCAGTCTTGAATGAAAAGAAAAAAAATGGGGGTCCCCGTACTAATAGGCGAGTTATAAGCGACCGAATCCATTTTTTTGTTAAATAAACACGGCAACGGTCCGCGCGGGACTGGGTTTTAGTACTTTAAACATCTGCTTAAACTTGTCAAATTATCCTTGTCATCTCCAGAAACCTATTTTGTATTAGTTTTACGACTAAAGACGTCAAAATCATATTTTATCTATTCATTTTTACAAAGTTGTAAATTTGTTGTTTTGAGACAAAACAGCGACCTTGTCAGGTAGTGAAAATCTGAGCATGTTTCGAAAAATGTCCCATTTTACCTCCAAAGTTGCATGAAATGACATAATACTTTCTTAAGTTATAGTTAAGGATTCAAATTAAAATATTATTTAGATAAATTTTCAAAAAAAAGCAAATAAATGATGGAAAACGAGATGCGCGAAATGCATGCGCAGTAGCAAGTATCCGGTACTACCTTAAGCTCCGCTGAAATTTTGATTTTTTTATATAATTCTTGTGTGTGTATTATTTCTTGAACCCTAACTCCAAATTTTAAAATATCTTTATGCTATCTATCTAGGTTAGCCCTTGTGGTTATTTAGATAGCCTGTACCTAAACTTTCTGTAAAATTCTAGCCAATATGTAATATCTACACGTACTGTAACCCATGGCCACTGAATAAAACTGAATTGAATTGAATTGAATTGAATTGAACATCGCAAAGTCGTACCTTTTAGGGATTTTTGCAGCAAGGCTTTGACAGTTTTTGACATCTTTTACTAATGTTGGTCATCTTGATCGAAGTCGGCTTCAAAATGGCTGATTCTCGTGTAGGGGAAGTGTAAAATTATTCAATGATCCTGCTTAATTTAAACGCCAACTATTCCATCCGTTTTCAAGATTAGCAGCGGTTTTACCGAGCATAGACACTTCATACCGATGACGGGAAGTTACATGTTTGAGTTTATAAACGGCTTTTTGCGATGTTTATTATTGTTCTTATTATTATTGATTGTAAATGTTTTTGTCACTCGGTATCAATGTAGATTGTAAAGTATGTTTCGTCGAGTGTAAATAATCCCAATTTTTTCAGAAGAAAAATTCGGGTCCAAACTGGGTTTGAACCCGTGGCCTCTCGCTTTCCAGGCGAGTGCTACATGTACAACTGCTCGGCCACTGAGAAAACCACAGTACGATACGGGACGAACGCTGTTCGGAACCCGATCGAAAATATTCGTAGTGAATAGTCAAGTAAAGCAATGAATGTAAATGTTTTTTTCACTCGGTATCAATGTAGATTGTACATGCAGAATGTTTCGTCGAGTGTATTATTAATTTATTCTTGTTTATTATTCTTGTTTTCTCAGTCCAGTCCAGTCCAGTCAAGGTTTTACAACATGCCATCTCTTAGGGGAATTTTCAAAATATTGACCAACGCAAATCCGTCCGGTTAAGCACATGGCAAATGGCAAAAGCCCAATTTTCCTTATGCCTGCAGAGTAACTTCCTTTGTAAAACGAAGAAATTATGCTTGAATTATGCTTGTCTGACCTCTATGACGTCATCTGTAGTGTATATATATAGTTTAAACCAAGCAAGGGGAAGTCAGTCAAGATTTGATTTTTATCCAGCAGAACAAACAACTGTTTAACATGGTCTCTACCAAGATGCTATTGCGTTGGGTGTGCGTGTTTGTCCTGTGCAATTCTTTATTGTCAGACAATATCGGTAAGTTGTGTTAATTGTACTCTTTTCTTTCAATAATAATAATAATGGAAGGCGCTTATAGTGCACTAAACGTAGTCTCAGTACGCTTTACAAACACTAATGTTCGATGGAGGACTTTACGGGCTGCATATTAAGCGCAGCCCGTTATATATAATTACTGTTATCATCATCAACAGCATAATGATTGTCTGATACGTGAAACGTTTCTATGCGGTTAGCATTAAGTTTTTGCTGTTTATTTATTTTTTCCAGCTGCAGTTCCAGTTCCCATCACGAACCTACCAACAACTCAAGCCACCAAGGTTAAGGTAACCTATAAGATATATCTATACTCCCTGTAATATTATGTGTACCCTTCAAACAGCTGCCCGGTTTACGTTGGAATATTTCTACAAAAATAAACACACTGAGTTGTGATCACATATTACCATCGATTCGTACACCTGGTTTCAAACCATTCAAACTTCAGACACCAACACCAGTATTAAACATTGGTATACACCAATCATATAAAAATACTTATAATTTGTTTTCGCTTATAATCACAGTTAGGTTGATACCTTATTTATTGAAATTTTTAGACCGTTGGTATCAACACTGGTCAACTCAAGTGTCCAGCTTTCCCTCTAGCTGAGGAATGTCCAGACGAATTAGACCATGAATGTGACGATGACAAAGACTGTGCAAAGTTAAACAAGTGTTGCCTGGATGGCTGCGAAAAGCGATGTTTTCGTACGTATATAATAATGCAGATTAGTGAAAGTACCAATATTACCATCGTATCATAATAACATGCATCATGCATCATCATCATTATAATCACTGTCATCATTATTATAATCATCATCATCTTTATCATATTTAATTTGCTGTCATCATCATCACTATCATCATCATCACCATTTTCTTTATCGCATTCATTACCATTATTATCACCATCATTGTCATCATCACTATCACTATCACCACCATCATAATTACTATTATCATCATCAACAACATAATTATTGTCTGATACGTGAAACGTTTCTTTGTGGTTAGCATGAAGTTTTTGTTGCTTATTTGTTCCAGCTGCAATCGCTCCACCTTCCCCAAACCTACCAACAACTCAAGCCACCACGGTTAAGGTAACCTATAAGATATGTCTTTACTTCCTGAAATATATATATATTCCCTTCAAACTTCCACCCGCTTTGAATATTTCTACAAAACCAAACAGAATGAGTTGTGATCATGAATGGCCATCGATTCGTATAATTGGTTTCAAACAATTCAAACGTCAGACACCAACATCATTATTAAACATTGGTATACACCAGACGATCACAGCGCATCTACATATCACGTGATCAATGCTTTATCAAAGATACTTAAATTTGTATTTGCTTATAATCAAAGTTAGGTTAACAAATTATTTATTGTTATTTTTAGACCGTTAGTATCAACACTGGTCAACTCAAGTGTCCAGATTTCCCTCTAGCTGAGGAATGTCCAGACGAATTAGACCATGAATGTGACGATGACAAAGACTGTGCAAAGTTAAACAAGTGTTGCCTGGATGGCTGCGAAAAGCGATGTTTTCGTACGTATATAATAATGCAGATTAGTGAAAGTACCAATATTACCATCGTATCATAATAACATGCATCATGCATCATCATCATTATAATCACTGTCATCATTATTATAATCATCATCATCTTTATCATATTTAATTTGCTGTCATCATCATCACTATCATCATCATCACCATTTTCTTTATCGCATTCATTACCATTATTATCACCATCATTGTCATCATCACTATCACTATCACCACCATCATAATTACTATTATCATCATCAACAACATAATTATTGTCTGATACGTGAAACGTTTCTTTGTGGTTAGCATGAAGTTTTTGTTGCTTATTTGTTCCAGCTGCAATCGCTCCACCTTCCCCAAACCTACCAACAACTCAAGCCACCACGGTTAAGGTAACCTATAAGATATGTCTTTACTCCCTGAAATATATATATATTCCCTTCAAACTTCCACCCGCTTTGAATATTTCTACAAAAACAAACAGAATGAGTTGTGATCATGAATGGCCATCGATTCGTATAATTGGTTTCAAACAATTCAAACGTCAGACACCAACATCATTATTAAACATTGGTATACACCAGACGATCACAGCGCATCTACATATCACGTGATCAAAGCTTTATCAAAGATACTTAAATTTGTATTTGCTTATAATCAAAGTTAGGTTAACAAATTATTTATTGTTATTTTTAGACCGTTAGTATCAACACTGGTCAACTCAAGTGTCCAGATTTCCCTCTAGCTGAGGAATGTCCAGACGAATTAGACCATGAATGTGACGATGACAAAGACTGTGCAAAGTTAAACAAGTGTTGCCTGGATGGCTGCGAAAAGCGATGTTTTCGTACGTATATAATAATGCAGATTAGTGAAAGTACCAATATTACCATCGTATCATAATAACATGCATCATGCATCATCATCATTATAATCACTGTCATCATTATTATAATCATCATCATCTTTATCATATTTAATTTGCTGTCATCATCATCACTATCATCATCATCACCATTTTCTTTATCGCATTCATTACCATTATTATCACCATCATTGTCATCATCACTATCACTATCACCACCATCATAATTACTATTATCATCATCAACAACATAATTATTGTCTGATACGTGAAACGTTTCTTTGTGGTTAGCATGAAGTTTTTGTTGCTTATTTGTTCCAGCTGCAATCGCTCCACCTTCCCCAAACCTACCAACAACTCAAGCCACCACGGTTAAGGTAACCTATAAGATATGTCTTTACTCCCTGAAATATATATATATTCCCTTCAAACTTCCACCCGCTTTGAATATTTCTACAAAACCAAACAGAATGAGTTGTGATCATGAATGGCCATCGATTCGTATAATTGGTTTCAAACAATTCAAACGTCAGACACCAACATCATTATTAAACATTGGTATACACCAGACGATCACAGCGCATCTACATATCACGTGATCAAAGCTTTATCAAAGATACTTAAATTTGTATTTGCTTATAATCAAAGTTAGGTTAACAAATTATTTATTGTTATTTTTAGACCGTTAGTATCAACACTGGTCAACTCAAGTGTCCAGATTTCCCTCTAGCTGAGGAATGTCCAGACGAATTAGACCATGAATGTGACGATGACAAAGACTGTGCAAAGTTAAACAAGTGTTGCCTGGATGGCTGCGAAAAGCGATGTTTTCGTACGTATATAATAATGCAGATTAGTGAAAGTACCAATATTACCATCGTATCATAATAACATGCATCATGCATCATCATCATTATAATCACTGTCATCATTATTATAATCATCATCATCTTTATCATATTTAATTTGCTGTCATCATCATCACTATCATCATCATCACCATTTTCTTTATCGCATTCATTACCATTATTATCACCATCATTGTCATCATCACTATCACTATCACCACCATCATAATTACTATTATCATCATCAACAACATAATTATTGTCTGATACGTGAAACGTTTCTTTGTGGTTAGCATGAAGTTTTTGTTGCTTATTTGTTCCAGCTGCAATCGCTCCACCTTCCCCAAACCTACCAACAACTCAAGCCACCACGGTTAAGGTAACCTATAAGATATGTCTTTACTCCCTGAAATATATATATATTCCCTTCAAACTTCCACCCGCTTTGAATATTTCTACAAAACCAAACAGAATGAGTTGTGATCATGAATGGCCATCGATTCGTATAATTGGTTTCAAACAATTCAAACGTCAGACACCAACATCATTATTAAACATTGGTATACACCAGACGATCACAGCGCATCTACATATCACGTGATCAAAGCTTTATCAAAGATACTTAAATTTGTATTTGCTTATAATCAAAGTTAGGTTAACAAATTATTTATTGTTATTTTTAGACCGTTAGTATCAACACTGGTCAACTCAAGTGTCCAGATTTCCCTCTAGCTGAGGAATGTCCAGACGAATTAGACCATGAATGTGACGATGACAAAGACTGTGCAAAGTTAAACAAGTGTTGCCTGGATGGCTGCGAAAAGCGATGTTTTCGTACGTATATAATAATGCAGATTAGTGAAAGTACCAATATTACCATCGTATCATAATAACATGCATCATGCATCATCATCATTATAATCACTGTCATCATTATTATAATCATCATCATCTTTATCATATTTAATTTGCTGTCATCATCATCACTATCATCATCATCACCATTTTCTTTATCGCATTCATTACCATTATTATCACCATCATTGTCATCATCACTATCACTATCACCACCATCATAATTACTATTATCATCATCAACAACATAATTATTGTCTGATACGTGAAACGTTTCTTTGTGGTTAGCATGAAGTTTTTGTTGCTTATTTGTTCCAGCTGCAATCGCTCCACCTTCCCCAAACCTACCAACAACTCAAGCCACCACGGTTAAGGTAACCTATAAGATATGTCTTTACTCCCTGAAATATATATATATTCCCTTCAAACTTCCACCCGCTTTGAATATTTCTACAAAACCAAACAGAATGAGTTGTGATCATGAATGGCCATCGATTCGTATAATTGGTTTCAAACAATTCAAACGTCAGACACCAACATCATTATTAAACATTGGTATACACCAGACGATCACAGCGCATCTACATATCACGTGATCAAAGCTTTATCAAAGATACTTAAATTTGTATTTGCTTATAATCAAAGTTAGGTTAACAAATTATTTATTGTTATTTTTAGACCGTTAGTATCAACACTGGTCAACTCAAGTGTCCAGATTTCCCTCTAGCTGAGGAATGTCCAGACGAATTAGACCATGAATGTGACGATGACAAAGACTGTGCAAAGTTAAACAAGTGTTGCCTGGATGGCTGCGAAAAGCGATGTTTTCGTACGTATATAATAATGCAGATTAGTGAAAGTACCAATATTACCATCGTATCATAATAACATGCATCATGCATCATCATCATTATAATCACTGTCATCATTATTATAATCATCATCATCTTTATCATATTTAATTTGCTGTCATCATCATCACTATCATCATCATCACCATTTTCTTTATCGCATTCATTACCATTATTATCACCATCATTGTCATCATCACTATCACTATCACCACCATCATAATTACTATTATCATCATCAACAACATAATTATTGTCTGATACGTGAAACGTTTCTTTGTGGTTAGCATGAAGTTTTTGTTGCTTATTTGTTCCAGCTGCAATCGCTCCACCTTCCCCAAACCTACCAACAACTCAAGCCACCACGGTTAAGGTAACCTATAAGATATGTCTTTACTCCCTGAAATATATATATATTCCCTTCAAACTTCCACCCGCTTTGAATATTTCTACAAAACCAAACAGAATGAGTTGTGATCATGAATGGCCATCGATTCGTATAATTGGTTTCAAACAATTCAAACGTCAGACACCAACATCATTATTAAACATTGGTATACACCAGACGATCACAGCGCATCTACATATCACGTGATCAAAGCTTTATCAAAGATACTTAAATTTGTATTTGCTTATAATCAAAGTTAGGTTAACAAATTATTTATTGTTATTTTTAGACCGTTAGTATCAACACTGGTCAACTCAAGTGTCCAGATTTCCCTCTAGCTGAGGAATGTCCAGACGAATTAGACCATGAATGTGACGATGACAAAGACTGTGCAAAGTTAAACAAGTGTTGCCTGGATGGCTGCGAAAAGCGATGTTTTCGTACGTATATAATAATGCAGATTAGTGAAAGTACCAATATTACCATCGTATCATAATAACATGCATCATGCATCATCATCATTATAATCACTGTCATCATTATTATAATCATCATCATCTTTATCATATTTAATTTGCTGTCATCATCATCACTATCATCATCATCACCATTTTCTTTATCGCATTCATTACCATTATTATCACCATCATTGTCATCATCACTATCACTATCACCACCATCATAATTACTATTATCATCATCAACAACATAATTATTGTCTGATACGTGAAACGTTTCTTTGTGGTTAGCATGAAGGTTTTGTTGCTTATTTGTTCCAGCTGCAATCGCTCCACCTTCCCCAAACCTACCAACAACTCAAGCCACCACGGTTAAGGTAACCTATAAGATATGTCTTTACTCCCTGAAATATATATATATTCCCTTCAAACTTCCACCCGCTTTGAATATTTCTACAAAAACAAACAGAATGAGTTGTGATCATGAATGGCCATCGATTCGTATAATTGGTTTCAAACAATTCAAACGTCAGACACCAACATCATTATTAAACATTGGTATACACCAGACGATCACAGCGCATCTACATATCACGTGATCAAAGCTTTATCAAAGATACTTAAATTTGTATTTGCTTATAATCAAAGTTAGGTTAACAAATTATTTATTGTTATTTTTAGACCGTTAGTATCAACACTGGTCAACTCAAGTGTCCAGATTTCCCTCTAGCTGAGGAATGTCCAGACGAATTAGACCATGAATGTGACGATGACAAAGACTGTGCAAAGTTAAACAAGTGTTGCCTGGATGGCTGCGAAAAGCGATGTTTTCGTACGTATATAATAATGCAGATTAGTGAAAGTACCAATATTACCATCGTATCATAATAACATGCATCATGCATCATCATCATTATAATCACTGTCATCATTATTATAATCATCATCATCTTTATCATATTTAATTTGCTGTCATCATCATCACTATCATCATCATCACCATTTTCTTTATCGCATTCATTACCATTATTATCACCATCATTGTCATCATCACTATCACTATCACCACCATCATAATTACTATTATCATCATCAACAACATAATTATTGTCTGATACGTGAAACGTTTCTTTGTGGTTAGCATGAAGTTTTTGTTGCTTATTTGTTCCAGCTGCAATCGCTCCACCTTCCCCAAACCTACCAACAACTCAAGCCACCACGGTTAAGGTAACCTATAAGATATGTCTTTACTCCCTGAAATATATATATATTCCCTTCAAACTTCCACCCGCTTTGAATATTTCTACAAAACCAAACAGAATGAGTTGTGATCATGAATGGCCATCGATTCGTATAATTGGTTTCAAACAATTCAAACGTCAGACACCAACATCATTATTAAACATTGGTATACACCAGACGATCACAGCGCATCTACATATCACGTGATCAAAGCTTTATCAAAGATACTTAAATTTGTATTTGCTTATAATCAAAGTTAGGTTAACAAATTATTTATTGTTATTTTTAGACCGTTAGTATCAACACTGGTCAACTCAAGTGTCCAGCTTTCCCTCTAGCTGAGGAATGTCCAGACGAATTAGACCATGAATGTGACGATGACAAAGACTGTGCAAAGTTAAACAAGTGTTGCCTGGATGGCTGCGAAAAGCGATGTTTTCGTACGTATATAATAATGCAGATTAGTGAAAGTACCAATATTACCATCGTATCATAATAACATGCATCATGCATCATCATCATTATAATCACTGTCATCATTATTATAATCATCATCATCTTTATCATATTTAATTTGCTGTCATCATCATCACTATCATCATCATCACCATTTTCTTTATCGCATTCATTACCATTATTATCACCATCATTGTCATCATCACTATCACTATCACCACCATCATAATTACTATTATCATCATCAACAACATAATTATTGTCTGATACGTGAAACGTTTCTTTGTGGTTAGCATGAAGTTTTTGTTGCTTATTTGTTCCAGCTGCAATCGCTCCACCTTCCCCAAACCTACCAACAACTCAAGCCACCACGGTTAAGGTAACCTATAAGATATGTCTTTACTCCCTGAAATATATATATATTCCCTTCAAACTTCCACCCGCTTTGAATATTTCTACAAAACCAAACAGAATGAGTTGTGATCATGAATGGCCATCGATTCGTATAATTGGTTTCAAACAATTCAAACGTCAGACACCAACATCATTATTAAACATTGGTATACACCAGACGATCACAGCGCATCTACATATCACGTGATCAAAGCTTTATCAAAGATACTTAAATTTGTATTTGCTTATAATCAAAGTTAGGTTAACAAATTATTTATTGTTATTTTTAGACCGTTAGTATCAACACTGGTCAACTCAAGTGTCCAGATTTCCCTCTAGCTGAGGAATGTCCAGACGAATTAGACCATGAATGTGACGATGACAAAGACTGTGCAAAGTTAAACAAGTGTTGCCTGGATGGCTGCGAAAAGCGATGTTTTCGTACGTATATAATAATGCAGATTAGTGAAAGTACCAATATTACCATCGTATCATAATAACATGCATCATGCATCATCATCATTATAATCACTGTCATCATTATTATAATCATCATCATCTTTATCATATTTAATTTGCTGTCATCATCATCACTATCATCATCATCACCATTTTCTTTATCGCATTCATTACCATTATTATCCCCATCATTGTCATCATCACTATCACTATCACCACCATCATAATTACTATTATCATCATCAACAACATAATTATTGTCTGATACGTGAAACGTTTCTTTGTGGTTAGCATGAAGGTTTTGTTGCTTATTTGTTCCAGCTGCAATCGCTCCACCTTCCCCAAACCTACCAACAACTCAAGCCACCACGGTTAAGGTAACCTATAAGATATGTCTTTACTCCCTGAAATATATATATATTCCCTTCAAACTTCCACCCGCTTTGAATATTTCTACAAAAACAAACAGAATGAGTTGTGATCATGAATGGCCATCGATTCGTATAATTGGTTTCAAACAATTCAAACGTCAGACACCAACATCATTATTAAACATTGGTATACACCAGACGATCACAGCGCATCTACATATCACGTGATCAAAGCTTTATCAAAGATACTTAAATTTGTATTTGCTTATAATCAAAGTTAGGTTAACAAATTATTTATTGTTATTTTTAGACCGTTAGTATCAACACTGGTCAACTCAAGTGTCCAGCTTTCCCTCTAGCTGAGGAATGTCCAGACGAATTAGACCATGAATGTGACGATGACAAAGACTGTGCAAAGTTAAACAAGTGTTGCCTGGATGGCTGCGAAAAGCGATGTTTTCGTACGTATATAATAATGCAGATTAGTGAAAGTACCAATATTACCATCGTATCATAATAACATGCATCATGCATCATCATCATTATAATCACTGTCATCATTATTATAATCATCATCATCTTTATCATATTTAATTTGCTGTCATCATCATCACTATCATCATCATCACCATTTTCTTTATCGCATTCATTACCATTATTATCACCATCATTGTCATCATCACTATCACTATCACCACCATCATAATTACTATTATCATCATCAACAACATAATTATTGTCTGATACGTGAAACGTTTCTTTGTGGTTAGCATGAAGTTTTTGTTGCTTATTTGTTCCAGCTGCAATCGCTCCACCTTCCCCAAACCTACCAACAACTCAAGCCACCACGGTTAAGGTAACCTATAAGATATGTCTTTACTCCCTGAAATATATATATATTCCCTTCAAACTTCCACCCGCTTTGAATATTTCTACAAAACCAAACAGAATGAGTTGTGATCATGAATGGCCATCGATTCGTATAATTGGTTTCAAACAATTCAAACGTCAGACACCAACATCATTATTAAACATTGGTATACACCAGACGATCACAGCGCATCTACATATCACGTGATCAAAGCTTTATCAAAGATACTTAAATTTGTATTTGCTTATAATCAAAGTTAGGTTAACAAATTATTTATTGTTATTTTTAGACCGTTAGTATCAACACTGGTCAACTCAAGTGTCCAGATTTCCCTCTAGCTGAGGAATGTCCAGACGAATTAGACCATGAATGTGACGATGACAAAGACTGTGCAAAGTTAAACAAGTGTTGCCTGGATGGCTGCGAAAAGCGATGTTTTCGTACGTATATAATAATGCAGATTAGTGAAAGTACCAATATTACCATCGTATCATAATAACATGCATCATGCATCATCATCATTATAATCACTGTCATCATTATTATAATCATCATCATCTTTATCATATTTAATTTGCTGTCATCATCATCACTATCATCATCATCACCATTTTCTTTATCGCATTCATTACCATTATTATCACCATCATTGTCATCATCACTATCACTATCACCACCATCATAATTACTATTATCATCATCAACAACATAATTATTGTCTGATACGTGAAACGTTTCTTTGTGGTTAGCATGAAGTTTTTGTTGCTTATTTGTTCCAGCTGCAATCGCTCCACCTTCCCCAAACCTACCAACAACTCAAGCCACCACGGTTAAGGTAACCTATAAGATATGTCTTTACTCCCTGAAATATATATATATTCCCTTCAAACTTCCACCCGCTTTGAATATTTCTACAAAACCAAACAGAATGAGTTGTGATCATGAATGGCCATCGATTCGTATAATTGGTTTCAAACAATTCAAACGTCAGACACCAACATCATTATTAAACATTGGTATACACCAGACGATCACAGCGCATCTACATATCACGTGATCAAAGCTTTATCAAAGATACTTAAATTTGTATTTGCTTATAATCAAAGTTAGGTTAACAAATTATTTATTGTTATTTTTAGACCGTTAGTATCAACACTGGTCAACTCAAGTGTCCAGATTTCCCTCTAGCTGAGGAATGTCCAGACGAATTAGACCATGAATGTGACGATGACAAAGACTGTGCAAAGTTAAACAAGTGTTGCCTGGATGGCTGCGAAAAGCGATGTTTTCGTACGTATATAATAATGCAGATTAGTGAAAGTACCAATATTACCATCGTATCATAATAACATGCATCATGCATCATCATCATTATAATCACTGTCATCATTATTATAATCATCATCATCTTTATCATATTTAATTTGCTGTCATCATCATCACTATCATCATCATCACCATTTTCTTTATCGCATTCATTACCATTATTATCACCATCATTGTCATCATCACTATCACTATCACCACCATCATAATTACTATTATCATCATCAACAACATAATTATTGTCTGATACGTGAAACGTTTCTTTGTGGTTAGCATGAAGGTTTTGTTGCTTATTTGTTCCAGCTGCAATCGCTCCACCTTCCCCAAACCTACCAACAACTCAAGCCACCACGGTTAAGGTAACCTATAAGATATGTCTTTACTCCCTGAAATATATATATATTCCCTTCAAACTTCCACCCGCTTTGAATATTTCTACAAAAACAAACAGAATGAGTTGTGATCATGAATGGCCATCGATTCGTATAATTGGTTTCAAACAATTCAAACGTCAGACACCAACATCATTATTAAACATTGGTATACACCAGACGATCACAGCGCATCTACATATCACGTGATCAAAGCTTTATCAAAGATACTTAAATTTGTATTTGCTTATAATCAAAGTTAGGTTAACAAATTATTTATTGTTATTTTTAGACCGTTAGTATCAACACTGGTCAACTCAAGTGTCCAGATTTCCCTCTAGCTGAGGAATGTCCAGACGAATTAGACCATGAATGTGACGATGACAAAGACTGTGCAAAGTTAAACAAGTGTTGCCTGGATGGCTGCGAAAAGCGATGTTTTCGTACGTATATAATAATGCAGATTAGTGAAAGTACCAATATTACCATCGTATCATAATAACATGCATCATGCATCATCATCATTATAATCACTGTCATCATTATTATAATCATCATCATCTTTATCATATTTAATTTGCTGTCATCATCATCACTATCATCATCATCACCATTTTCTTTATCGCATTCATTACCATTATTATCACCATCATTGTCATCATCACTATCACTATCACCACCATCATAATTACTATTATCATCATCAACAACATAATTATTGTCTGATACGTGAAACGTTTCTTTGTGGTTAGCATGAAGTTTTTGTTGCTTATTTGTTCCAGCTGCAATCGCTCCACCTTCCCCAAACCTACCAACAACTCAAGCCACCACGGTTAAGGTAACCTATAAGATATGTCTTTACTCCCTGAAATATATATATATTCCCTTCAAACTTCCACCCGCTTTGAATATTTCTACAAAACCAAACAGAATGAGTTGTGATCATGAATGGCCATCGATTCGTATAATTGGTTTCAAACAATTCAAACGTCAGACACCAACATCATTATTAAACATTGGTATACACCAGACGATCACAGCGCATCTACATATCACGTGATCAAAGCTTTATCAAAGATACTTAAATTTGTATTTGCTTATAATCAAAGTTAGGTTAACAAATTATTTATTGTTATTTTTAGACCGTTAGTATCAACACTGGTCAACTCAAGTGTCCAGATTTCCCTCTAGCTGAGGAATGTCCAGACGAATTAGACCATGAATGTGACGATGACAAAGACTGTGCAAAGTTAAACAAGTGTTGCCTGGATGGCTGCGAAAAGCGATGTTTTCGTACGTATATAATAATGCAGATTAGTGAAAGTACCAATATTACCATCGTATCATAATAACATGCATCATGCATCATCATCATTATAATCACTGTCATCATTATTATAATCATCATCATCTTTATCATATTTAATTTGCTGTCATCATCATCACTATCATCATCATCACCATTTTCTTTATCGCATTCATTACCATTATTATCACCATCATTGTCATCATCACTATCACTATCACCACCATCATAATTACTATTATCATCATCAACAACATAATTATTGTCTGATACGTGAAACGTTTCTTTGTGGTTAGCATGAAGGTTTTGTTGCTTATTTGTTCCAGCTGCAATCGCTCCACCTTCCCCAAACCTACCAACAACTCAAGCCACCACGGTTAAGGTAACCTATAAGATATGTCTTTACTCCCTGAAATATATATATATTCCCTTCAAACTTCCACCCGCTTTGAATATTTCTACAAAAACAAACAGAATGAGTTGTGATCATGAATGGCCATCGATTCGTATAATTGGTTTCAAACAATTCAAACGTCAGACACCAACATCATTATTAAACATTGGTATACACCAGACGATCACAGCGCATCTACATATCACGTGATCAAAGCTTTATCAAAGATACTTAAATTTGTATTTGCTTATAATCAAAGTTAGGTTAACAAATTATTTATTGTTATTTTTAGACCGTTAGTATCAACACTGGTCAACTCAAGTGTCCAGATTTCCCTCTAGCTGAGGAATGTCCAGACGAATTAGACCATGAATGTGACGATGACAAAGACTGTGCAAAGTTAAACAAGTGTTGCCTGGATGGCTGCGAAAAGCGATGTTTTCGTACGTATATAATAATGCAGATTAGTGAAAGTACCAATATTACCATCGTATCATAATAACATGCATCATGCATCATCATCATTATAATCACTGTCATCATTATTATAATCATCATCATCTTTATCATATTTAATTTGCTGTCATCATCATCACTATCATCATCATCACCATTTTCTTTATCGCATTCATTACCATTATTATCACCATCATTGTCATCATCACTATCACTATCACCACCATCATAATTACTATTATCATCATCAACAACATAATTATTGTCTGATACGTGAAACGTTTCTTTGTGGTTAGCATGAAGTTTTTGTTGCTTATTTGTTCCAGCTGCAATCGCTCCACCTTCCCCAAACCTACCAACAACTCAAGCCACCACGGTTAAGGTAACCTATAAGATATGTCTTTACTCCCTGAAATATATATATATTCCCTTCAAACTTCCACCCGCTTTGAATATTTCTACAAAACCAAACAGAATGAGTTGTGATCATGAATGGCCATCGATTCGTATAATTGGTTTCAAACAATTCAAACGTCAGACACCAACATCATTATTAAACATTGGTATACACCAGACGATCACAGCGCATCTACATATCACGTGATCAAAGCTTTATCAAAGATACTTAAATTTGTATTTGCTTATAATCAAAGTTAGGTTAACAAATTATTTATTGTTATTTTTAGACCGTTAGTATCAACACTGGTCAACTCAAGTGTCCAGATTTCCCTCTAGCTGAGGAATGTCCAGACGAATTAGACCATGAATGTGACGATGACAAAGACTGTGCAAAGTTAAACAAGTGTTGCCTGGATGGCTGCGAAAAGCGATGTTTTCGTACGTATATAATAATGCAGATTAGTGAAAGTACCAATATTACCATCGTATCATAATAACATGCATCATGCATCATCATCATTATAATCACTGTCATCATTATTATAATCATCATCATCTTTATCATATTTAATTTGCTGTCATCATCATCACTATCATCATCATCACCATTTTCTTTATCGCATTCATTACCATTATTATCACCATCATTGTCATCATCACTATCACTATCACCACCATCATAATTACTATTATCATCATCAACAACATAATTATTGTCTGATACGTGAAACGTTTCTTTGTGGTTAGCATGAAGTTTTTGTTGCTTATTTGTTCCAGCTGCAATCGCTCCACCTTCCCCAAACCTACCAACAACTCAAGCCACCACGGTTAAGGTAACCTATAAGATATGTCTTTACTCCCTGAAATATATATATATTCCCTTCAAACTTCCACCCGCTTTGAATATTTCTACAAAACCAAACAGAATGAGTTGTGATCATGAATGGCCATCGATTCGTATAATTGGTTTCAAACAATTCAAACGTCAGACACCAACATCATTATTAAACATTGGTATACACCAGACGATCACAGCGCATCTACATATCACGTGATCAAAGCTTTATCAAAGATACTTAAATTTGTATTTGCTTATAATCAAAGTTAGGTTAACAAATTATTTATTGTTATTTTTAGACCGTTAGTATCAACACTGGTCAACTCAAGTGTCCAGATTTCCCTCTAGCTGAGGAATGTCCAGACGAATTAGACCATGAATGTGACGATGACAAAGACTGTGCAAAGTTAAACAAGTGTTGCCTGGATGGCTGCGAAAAGCGATGTTTTCGTACGTATATAATAATGCAGATTAGTGAAAGTACCAATATTACCATCGTATCATAATAACATGCATCATGCATCATCATCATTATAATCACTGTCATCATTATTATAATCATCATCATCTTTATCATATTTAATTTGCTGTCATCATCATCACTATCATCATCATCACCATTTTCTTTATCGCATTCATTACCATTATTATCACCATCATTGTCATCATCACTATCACTATCACCACCATCATAATTACTATTATCATCATCAACAACATAATTATTGTCTGATACGTGAAACGTTTCTTTGTGGTTAGCATGAAGTTTTTGTTGCTTATTTGTTCCAGCTGCAATCGCTCCACCTTCCCCAAACCTACCAACAACTCAAGCCACCACGGTTAAGGTAACCTATAAGATATGTCTTTACTCCCTGAAATATATATATATTCCCTTCAAACTTCCACCCGCTTTGAATATTTCTACAAAACCAAACAGAATGAGTTGTGATCATGAATGGCCATCGATTCGTATAATTGGTTTCAAACAATTCAAACGTCAGACACCAACATCATTATTAAACATTGGTATACACCAGACGATCACAGCGCATCTACATATCACGTGATCAAAGCTTTATCAAAGATACTTAAATTTGTATTTGCTTATAATCAAAGTTAGGTTAACAAATTATTTATTGTTATTTTTAGACCGTTAGTATCAACACTGGTCAACTCAAGTGTCCAGATTTCCCTCTAGCTGAGGAATGTCCAGACGAATTAGACCATGAATGTGACGATGACAAAGACTGTGCAAAGTTAAACAAGTGTTGCCTGGATGGCTGCGAAAAGCGATGTTTTCGTACGTATATAATAATGCAGATTAGTGAAAGTACCAATATTACCATCGTATCATAATAACATGCATCATGCATCATCATCATTATAATCACTGTCATCATTATTATAATCATCATCATCTTTATCATATTTAATTTGCTGTCATCATCATCACTATCATCATCATCACCATTTTCTTTATCGCATTCATTACCATTATTATCACCATCATTGTCATCATCACTATCACTATCACCACCATCATAATTACTATTATCATCATCAACAACATAATTATTGTCTGATACGTGAAACGTTTCTTTGTGGTTAGCATGAAGGTTTTGTTGCTTATTTGTTCCAGCTGCAATCGCTCCACCTTCCCCAAACCTACCAACAACTCAAGCCACCACGGTTAAGGTAACCTATAAGATATGTCTTTACTCCCTGAAATATATATATATTCCCTTCAAACTTCCACCCGCTTTGAATATTTCTACAAAAACAAACAGAATGAGTTGTGATCATGAATGGCCATCGATTCGTATAATTGGTTTCAAACAATTCAAACGTCAGACACCAACATCATTATTAAACATTGGTATACACCAGACGATCACAGCGCATCTACATATCACGTGATCAAAGCTTTATCAAAGATACTTAAATTTGTATTTGCTTATAATCAAAGTTAGGTTAACAAATTATTTATTGTTATTTTTAGACCGTTAGTATCAACACTGGTCAACTCAAGTGTCCAGATTTCCCTCTAGCTGAGGAATGTCCAGACGAATTAGACCATGAATGTGACGATGACAAAGACTGTGCAAAGTTAAACAAGTGTTGCCTGGATGGCTGCGAAAAGCGATGTTTTCGTACGTATATAATAATGCAGATTAGTGAAAGTACCAATATTACCATCGTATCATAATAACATGCATCATGCATCATCATCATTATAATCACTGTCATCATTATTATAATCATCATCATCTTTATCATATTTAATTTGCTGTCATCATCATCACTATCATCATCATCACCATTTTCTTTATCGCATTCATTACCATTATTATCACCATCATTGTCATCATCACTATCACTATCACCACCATCATAATTACTATTATCATCATCAACAACATAATTATTGTCTGATACGTGAAACGTTTCTTTGTGGTTAGCATGAAGTTTTTGTTGCTTATTTGTTCCAGCTGCAATCGCTCCACCTTCCCCAAACCTACCAACAACTCAAGCCACCACGGTTAAGGTAACCTATAAGATATGTCTTTACTCCCTGAAATATATATATATTCCCTTCAAACTTCCACCCGCTTTGAATATTTCTACAAAACCAAACAGAATGAGTTGTGATCATGAATGGCCATCGATTCGTATAATTGGTTTCAAACAATTCAAACGTCAGACACCAACATCATTATTAAACATTGGTATACACCAGACGATCACAGCGCATCTACATATCACGTGATCAAAGCTTTATCAAAGATACTTAAATTTGTATTTGCTTATAATCAAAGTTAGGTTAACAAATTATTTATTGTTATTTTTAGACCGTTAGTATCAACACTGGTCAACTCAAGTGTCCAGCTTTCCCTCTAGCTGAGGAATGTCCAGACGAATTAGACCATGAATGTGACGATGACAAAGACTGTGCAAAGTTAAACAAGTGTTGCCTGGATGGCTGCGAAAAGCGATGTTTTCGTACGTATATAATAATGCAGATTAGTGAAAGTACCAATATTACCATCGTATCATAATAACATGCATCATGCATCATCATCATTATAATCACTGTCATCATTATTATAATCATCATCATCTTTATCATATTTAATTTGCTGTCATCATCATCACTATCATCATCATCACCATTTTCTTTATCGCATTCATTACCATTATTATCACCATCATTGTCATCATCACTATCACTATCACCACCATCATAATTACTATTATCATCATCAACAACATAATTATTGTCTGATACGTGAAACGTTTCTTTGTGGTTAGCATGAAGTT
>CATKSA010000079.1:0-44974 GCA_949775045.1 Metridium senile | reverse complement strand
TATAGGGCATATTGCATTCTGGGTAAGATTTTGTAGTTTTTTTCGAAATAAAATCTTTGGAATTTATCAGATTGCTCTAATATTCTCAGACATTACTAACAGGGACTAGGCGAAAATTTTGTGCCGAAAACCCCGATCTTTTTGACACATTTTCACATCACCCTATAGGGCATATTGCATTCTTGGTAAGATTTTGTAGTTTTTTTCGAAATAAAATCTTTGGAATTTATCAAAATGCTAAAATATTCTCAGACATTACTAACAGGGACTAGGCGAAAATCTTTGTGTCGAAAACCCCGATCTTTTTGACACATTTTCACATCACCCTATAGGGCATATTGCATTCTGGGTAGGATTTTGTAGTTTTTTCTAAATAAAATCTTGCACATTTATCAGAATGCTCTAATATTCTCAGACATTACTAACAGGGACTAGGCGAAAATTTTGTGCCGAAAACCCCGATCTTTTTGACACATTTTCACATCACCCTATAGGGCATATTGCATTCTGGGTAAGATTTTGTAGTTTTTTTCGAAATAATATCTTTGGAATTTATCAGAATGCTAAAATATTCTCAGACATTACTAACAGGGACTAGGCGAAAATTTTGTGCCGAAAACCCCGATCTTTTTGACACATTTTCACATCACCCTATAGGGCATATTGCATTCTGGGTAGGATTTTGTAGTTTTTTTCGAAATAAAATCTTTGGAATTTATCAGAATGCTAAAATATTCTCAGACATTACTAACAGGGACTAGGCGAAAATTTTGTGTCGAAAACCCCGATCTTTTTGACACATTTTCACATCACCCTATAGGGCATATTGCATTGTGGGTAGGATTTTGTAGTTTTTTCTAAATAAAATCTTGGGCATTTATCAGAATGCTCTAATATTCTCAGACATTACTAACAGGGACTAGGCAAAAATTTTGTGCCGAAAACCCCGATCTTTTTGACACATTTTCACATCACCCTATAGGGCATATTGCATTCTGGGTAAGATTTTGTAGTTTTTTCTAAATAAAATCTTGCACATTTATCAGAATGCTCTAATATTCTCAGACATTACTACCATGGACTTAGCCGAAAATTTTGTGCCGAAAATCCCGATCTTTTTGACACATTTTCACATCACCCTATAGGGCATATTGCATTCTGGGTAGGATTTTGTAGTTTTTTCTAAATAAAATCTTGGGCATTTATCAGAATGCTCTAATATTCTCAGACATTACTAACAGGGACTAGGCAAAAATTTTGTGCCGAAATCCCCGATCTTTTTGACACATTTTCACATCACCCTATAGGGCATATTGCATTCTTGGTAAGATTTTGTAGTTTTTTTCGAAATAAAATCTTTGGAATTTATCAGAATGCTAAAATATTCTCAGACATTACTAACAGGGACTAGGCGAAAATTTTGTGCCGAAAACCCCGATCTTTTTGACACATTTTCACATCACCCTATAGGGCATATTGCATTCTGGGTAGGATTTTGTAGTTTTTTCTAAATAAAATCTTGCACATTTATCAGAATGCTCTAATATTCTCAGACATTACTAACAGGGACTAGGCGAAAATTTTGTGCCGAAAACCCCGATCTTTTTGACACATTTTCTCATCACCCTATAGGGCATATTGCATTCTGGGTAAGATTTTGTAGTTTTTTTCGAAATAAAATCTTTGGAATTTATCAGATTGCTCTAATATTCTCAGACATTACTAACAGGGACTAGGCGAAAATTTTGTGCCGAAAACCCCGATCTTTTTGACACATTTTCACATCACCCTATAGGGCATATTGCATTCTTGGTAAGATTTTGTAGTTTTTTTCGAAATAAAATCTTTGGAATTTATCAAAATGCTAAAATATTCTCAGACATTACTAACAGGGACTAGGCGAAAATTTTGTGTCGAAAACCCCGATCTTTTTGACACATTTTCACATCACCCTATAGGGCATATTGCATTCTGGGTAGGATTTTGTAGTTTTTTCTAAATAAAATCTTGCACATTTATCAGAATGCTCTAATATTCTCAGACATTACTAACAGGGACTAGGCGAAAATTTTGTGCCGAAAACCCCGATCTTTTTGACACATTTTCACATCACCCTATAGGGCATATTGCATTCTGGGTAAGATTTTGTAGTTTTTTTCGAAATAATATCTTTGGAATTTATCAGAATGCTAAAATATTCTCAGACATTACTAACAGGGACTAGGCGAAAATTTTGTGCCGAAAACCCCGATCTTTTTGACACATTTTCACATCACCCTATAGGGCATATTGCATTCTGGGTAGGATTTTGTAGTTGTTTCTAAATAAAATCTTGCAAATTTATCAGAATGCTCTAATATTCTCACACATTACTACCATGGACTTAGCCGAAAATTTTGTGCCGAAAATCCCGATCTTTTTGACACATTTTCACATCACCCTATAGGGCATATTGCATTCTGGGTAAGATTTTGTAGTTTTTTCTAAATAAAATCTTGGGCATTTATCAGAATGCTCTAATATTCTCAGACATTACTAACAGGGACTAGGCGAAAAGTTTGTGCCGAAAACCCCGATCTTTTTGACACATTTTCACATCAACCTATAGGGCATATTGCATTCTGGGTAAGATTTTGTAGTTTTTTCTAAATAAAATCTTGCACATTTATCAGAATGCTCTAATATTCTCAGACATTACTACCATGGACTAGGCGAAAATTTTGTGCCGAAAACCCCGATCTTTTTGACACATTTTCACATCACCCTATAGGGCATATTGCATTCTGGGTAGGATTTTGTAGTTTTTTCTAAATAAAATCTTGGGCATTTATCAGAATGCTCTAATATTCTCAGACATTACTAACAGGGACTAGGCAAAAATTTTGTGCCGAAAACCCCGATCTTTTTGACACATTTTCACATCACCCTATAGGGCATATTGCATTCTTGGTAAGATTTTGTAGTTTTTTTCGAAATAAAATCTTTGGAATTTATCAGAATGCTAAAATATTCTCAGACATTACTAACAGGGACTAGGCGAAAATTTTGTGTCGAAAACCCCGATCTTTTTAACACATTTTCACATCACCCTATAGGGCATATTGCATTGTGGGTAGGATTTTGTAGTTTTTTCTAAATAAAATCTTGGGCATTTATCAGAATGCTCTAATATTCTCAGACATTACTAACAGGGACTAGGCAAAAATTTTGTGCCGAAAACCCCGATCTTTTTGACACATTTTCACATCACCCTATAGGGCATATTGCATTCTGGGTAAGATTTTGTAGTTTTTTCTAAATAAAATCTTGCACATTTATCAGAATGCTAAAATATTCTCAGACATTACTAACAGGGACTAGGCGAAAATTTTGTGCCGAAAACCCCGATCTTTTTGACACATTTTCACATCACCCTATAGGGCATATTGCATTCTGGGTAGGATTTTGTCAGTTGTTTCGAAATAAAATCTTGCACATTTATCAGAATGCTCTAATATTCTCACACATTACTACCATGGACTTAGCCGAAAATTTTGTGCCGAAAATCCCGATCTTTTTGACACATTTTCACATCACCCTATAGGGCATATTGCATTCTGGGTAAGATTTTGTAGTTTTTTCTAAATAAAATCTTGGGCATTTATCAGAATGCTCTAATATTCTCAGACATTACTAACAGGGACTAGGCGAAAAGTTTGTGCCGAAAACCCCGATCTTTTTGACACATTTTCACATCACCCTATAGGGCATATTGCATTCTGGGTAAGATTTTGTAGTTTTTTCTAAATAAAATCTTGCACATTTATCAGAATGCTCTAATATTCTCAGACATTACTACCATGGACTAGGCGAAAATTTTGTGCCGAAAACCCCGATCTTTTTGACACATTTTCACATCACCCTAGGGCATATTGCATTCTGGGTAAGATTTTGTAGTTTTTTTCGAAATAAAATCTTGGGCATTTATCAGAATGCTCTAATATTCTCAGACATTACTAACAGGGACTAGGCAAAAATTTTGTGCCGAAAACCCCGATCTTTTTGACACATTTTCACATCACCCTATAGGGCATATTGCATTCTGGGTAAGATTTTGTAGTTTTTTCTAAATAAAATCTTGCACATTTATCAGAATGCTCTAATATTCTCAGACATTACTACCATGGACTTAGCCGAAAATTTTGTGCCGAAAATCCCGATCTTTTTGACACATTTTCACATCACCCTATAGGGCATATTGCATTCTGGGTAGGATTTTGTAGTTTTTTCTAAATAAAATCTTGGGCATTTATCAGAATGCTCTAATATTCTCAGACATTACTAACAGGGACTAGGCAAAAATTTTGTGCCGAAATCCCCGATCTTTTTGACACATTTTCACATCACCCTATAGGGCATATTGCATTCTTGGTAAGATTTTGTAGTTTTTTTCGAAATAAAATCTTTGGAATTTATCAGAATGCTAAAATATTCTCAGACATTACTAACAGGGACTAGGCGAAAATTTTGTGCCGAAAACCCCGATCTTTTTGACACATTTTCACATCACCCTATAGGGCATATTGCATTCTGGGTAGGATTTTGTAGTTTTTTCTAAATAAAATCTTGCACATTTATCAGAATGCTCTAATATTCTCAGACATTACTAACAGGGACTAGGCGAAAATTTTGTGCCGAAAACCCCGATCTTTTTGACACATTTTCTCATCACCCTATAGGGCATATTGCATTCTGGGTAAGATTTTGTAGTTTTTTTCGAAATAAAATCTTTGGAATTTATCAGATTGCTCTAATATTCTCAGACATTACTAACAGGGACTAGGCGAAAATTTTGTGCCGAAAACCCCGATCTTTTTGACACATTTTCACATCACCCTATAGGGCATATTGCATTCTTGGTAAGATTTTGTAGTTTTTTTCGAAATAAAATCTTTGGAATTTATCAAAATGCTAAAATATTCTCAGACATTACTAACAGGGACTAGGCGAAAATTTTGTGTCGAAAACCCCGATCTTTTTGACACATTTTCACATCACCCTATAGGGCATATTGCATTCTGGGTAGGATTTTGTAGTTTTTTCTAAATAAAATCTTGCACATTTATCAGAATGCTCTAATATTCTCAGACATTACTAACAGGGACTAGGCGAAAATTTTGTGCCGAAAACCCCGATCTTTTTGACACATTTTCACATCACCCTAGGGCATATTGCATTCTGGGTAAGATTTTGTAGTTTTTTTCGAAATAAAATCTTGGGCATTTATCAGAATGCTCTAATATTCTCAGACATTACTAACAGGGACTAGGCAAAAATTTTGTGCCGAAAACCCCGATCTTTTTGACACATTTTCACATCACCCTATAGGGCATATTGCATTCTGGGTAAGATTTTGTAGTTTTTTCTAAATAAAATCTTGCACATTTATCAGAATGCTCTAATATTCTCAGACATTACTACCATGGACTTAGCCGAAAATTTTGTGCCGAAAATCCCGATCTTTTTGACACATTTTCACATCACCCTATAGGGCATATTGCATTCTGGGTAGGATTTTGTAGTTTTTTCTAAATAAAATCTTGGGCATTTATCAGAATGCTCTAATATTCTCAGACATTACTAACAGGGACTAGGCAAAAATTTTGTGCCGAAATCCCCGATCTTTTTGACACATTTTCACATCACCCTATAGGGCATATTGCATTCTTGGTAAGATTTTGTAGTTTTTTTCGAAATAAAATCTTTGGAATTTATCAGAATGCTAAAATATTCTCAGACATTACTAACAGGGACTAGGCGAAAATTTTGTGCCGAAAACCCCGATCTTTTTGACACATTTTCACATCACCCTATAGGGCATATTGCATTCTGGGTAGGATTTTGTAGTTTTTTCTAAATAAAATCTTGCACATTTATCAGAATGCTCTAATATTCTCAGACATTACTAACAGGGACTAGGCGAAAATTTTGTGCCGAAAACCCCGATCTTTTTGACACATTTTCTCATCACCCTATAGGGCATATTGCATTCTGGGTAAGATTTTGTAGTTTTTTTCGAAATAAAATCTTTGGAATTTATCAGATTGCTCTAATATTCTCAGACATTACTAACAGGGACTAGGCGAAAATTTTGTGCCGAAAACCCCGATCTTTTTGACACATTTTCACATCACCCTATAGGGCATATTGCATTCTTGGTAAGATTTTGTAGTTTTTTTCGAAATAAAATCTTTGGAATTTATCAAAATGCTAAAATATTCTCAGACATTACTAACAGGGACTAGGCGAAAATTTTGTGTCGAAAACCCCGATCTTTTTGACACATTTTCACATCACCCTATAGGGCATATTGCATTCTGGGTAGGATTTTGTAGTTTTTTCTAAATAAAATCTTGCACATTTATCAGAATGCTCTAATATTCTCAGACATTACTAACAGGGACTAGGCGAAAATTTTGTGCCGAAAACCCCGATCTTTTTGACACATTTTCACATCACCCTATAGGGCATATTGCATTCTGGGTAAGATTTTGTAGTTTTTTTCGAAATAATATCTTTGGAATTTATCAGAATGCTAAAATATTCTCAGACATTACTAACAGGGACTAGGCGAAAATTTTGTGCCGAAAACCCCGATCTTTTTGACACATTTTCACATCACCCTATAGGGCATATTGCATTCTGGGTAGGATTTTGTAGTTGTTTCTAAATAAAATCTTGCAAATTTATCAGAATGCTCTAATATTCTCACACATTACTACCATGGACTTAGCCGAAAATTTTGTGCCGAAAATCCCGATCTTTTTGACACATTTTCACATCACCCTATAGGGCATATTGCATTCTGGGTAAGATTTTGTAGTTTTTTCTAAATAAAATCTTGGGCATTTATCAGAATGCTCTAATATTCTCAGACATTACTAACAGGGACTAGGCGAAAAGTTTGTGCCGAAAACCCCGATCTTTTTGACACATTTTCACATCAACCTATAGGGCATATTGCATTCTGGGTAAGATTTTGTAGTTTTTTCTAAATAAAATCTTGCACATTTATCAGAATGCTCTAATATTCTCAGACATTACTACCATGGACTAGGCGAAAATTTTGTGCCGAAAACCCCGATCTTTTTGACACATTTTCACATCACCCTATAGGGCATATTGCATTCTGGGTAGGATTTTGTAGTTTTTTCGAAATAAAATCTTGGGCATTTATCAGAATGCTCTAATATTCTCAGACATTACTAACAGGGACTAGGCAAAAATTTTGTGCCGAAAACCCCGATCTTTTTGACACATTTTCACATCACCCTATAGGGCATATTGCATTCTTGGTAAGATTTTGTAGTTTTTTTCGAAATAAAATCTTTGGAATTTATCAGAATGCTAAAATATTCTCAGACATTACTAACAGGGACTAGGCGAAAATTTTGTGTCGAAAACCCCGATCTTTTTAACACATTTTCACATCACCCTATAGGGCATATTGCATTGTGGGTAGGATTTTGTAGTTTTTTCTAAATAAAATCTTGGGCATTTATCAGAATGCTCTAATATTCTCAGACATTACTAACAGGGACTAGGCAAAAATTTTGTGCCGAAAACCCCGATCTTTTTGACACATTTTCACATCACCCTATAGGGCATATTGCATTCTGGGTAAGATTTTGTAGTTTTTTCTAAATAAAATCTTGCACATTTATCAGAATGCTAAAATATTCTCAGACATTACTAACAGGGACTAGGCGAAAATTTTGTGCCGAAAACCCCGATCTTTTTGACACATTTTCACATCACCCTATAGGGCATATTGCATTCTGGGTAGGATTTTGTAGTTGTTTCGAAATAAAATCTTGCACATTTATCAGAATGCTCTAATATTCTCACACATTACTACCATGGACTTAGCCGAAAATTTTGTGCCGAAAATCCCGATCTTTTTGACACATTTTCACATCACCCTATAGGGCATATTGCATTCTGGGTAAGATTTTGTAGTTTTTTCTAAATAAAATCTTGGGCATTTATCAGAATGCTCTAATATTCTCAGACATTACTAACAGGGACTAGGCGAAAAGTTTGTGCCGAAAACCCCGATCTTTTTGACACATTTTCACATCACCCTATAGGGCATATTGCATTCTGGGTAAGATTTTGTAGTTTTTTCTAAATAAAATCTTGCACATTTATCAGAATGCTCTAATATTCTCAGACATTACTACCATGGACTAGGCGAAAATTTTGTGCCGAAAACCCCGATCTTTTTGACACATTTTCACATCACCCTAGGGCATATTGCATTCTGGGTAAGATTTTGTAGTTTTTTTCGAAATAAAATCTTTGGAATTTATCAGAATGCTAAAATATTCTCAGACATTACTAACAGGGACTAGGCGAAAATTTTGTGCCGAAAACCCCGATCTTTTTGACACATTCTCTCATCACCCTATAGGGCATATTGCATTCTGGGTAAGATTTTGTAGTTTTTTTCGAAATAAAATCTTTGGAATTTATCAGATTGCTCTAATATTCTCAGACATTACTAACAGGGACTAGGCGAAAATTTTGTGCCGAAAACCCCGATCTTTTTGACACATTTTCACATCACCCTATAGGGCATATTGCATTCTGGGTAAGATTTTGTAGTTTTTTTCGAAATAAAATCTTTGGAATTTATCAGAATGCTAAAATATTCTCAGACATTACTAACAGGGACTAGGCGAAAATTTTGTGCCGAAAACCCCGATCTTTTTGACACATTTTCACATCACCCTATAGGGCATATTGCATTCTGGGTAGGATTTTGTAGTTGTTTCGAAATAAAATCTTGCACATTTATCAGAATGCTCTAATATTCTCACACATTACTACCATGGACTTAGCCGAAAATTTTGTGCCGAAAATCCCGATCTTTTTGACACATTTTCACATCACCCTATAGGGCATATTGCATTCTGGGTAAGATTTTGTAGTTTTTTCTAAATAAAATCTTGGGCATTTATCAGAATGCTCTAATATTCTCAGACATTACTAACAGGGACTAGGCGAAAAGTTTGTGCCGAAAACCCCGATCTTTTTGACACATTTTCACATCACCCTATAGGGCATATTGCATTCTGGGTAGGATTTTGTAGTTGTTTCGAAATAAAATCTTGCACATTTATCAGAATGCTCTAATATTCTCACACATTACTACCATGGACTTAGCCGAAAATTTTGTGCCGAAAATCCCGATCTTTTTGACACATTTTCACATCACCCTATAGGGCATATTGCATTCTGGGTAAGATTTTGTAGTTTTTTCTAAATAAAATCTTGGGCATTTATCAGAATGCTCTAATATTCTCAGACATTACTAACAGGGACTAGGCGAAAAGTTTGTGCCGAAAACCCCGATCTTTTTGACACATTTTCACATCACCCTATAGGGCATATTGCATTCTGGGTAAGATTTTGTAGTTTTTTCTAAATAAAATCTTGCACATTTATCAGAATGCTCTAATATTCTCAGACATTACTACCATGGACTAGGCGAAAATTTTGTGCCGAAAACCCCGATCTTTTTGACACATTTTCACATCACCCTATAGGGCATATTGCATTCTGGGTAGGATTTTGTAGTTTTTTCTAAATAAAATCTTGGGCATTTATCAGAATGCTCTAATATTCTCAGACATTACTAACAGGGACTAGGCAAAAATTTTGTGCCGAAAACCCCGATCTTTTTGACACATTTTCACATCACCCTATAGGGCATATTGCATTCTTGGTAAGATTTTGTAGTTTTTTTCGAAATAAAATCTTTGGAATTTATCAGAATGCTAAAATATTCTCAGACATTACTAACAGGGACTAGGCGAAAATTTTGTGTCGAAAACCCCGATCTTTTTGACACATTTTCACATCACCCTATAGGGCATATTGCATTGTGGGTAGGATTTTGTAGTTTTTTCTAAATAAAATCTTGGGCATTTATCAGAATGCTCTAATATTCTCAGACATTACTAACAGGGACTAGGCAAAAATTTTGTGCCGAAAACCCCGATCTTTTTGACACATTTTCACATCACCCTATAGGGCATATTGCATTCTGGGTAAGATTTTGTAGTTTTTTCTAAATAAAATCTTGCACATTTATCAGAATGCTCTAATATTCTCAGACATTACTACCATGGACTTAGCCGAAAATTTTGTGCCGAAAATCCCGATCTTTTTGACACATTTTCACATCACCCTATAGGGCATATTGCATTCTGGGTAGGATTTTGTAGTTTTTTCTAAATAAAATCTTGGGCATTTCTCAGAATGCTCTAATATTCTCAGACATTACTAACAGGGACTAGGCGAAAATTTTGTACCGAAAACCCCGATCTTTTTGACACATTTTCACATCACCCTAGGGCATATTGCATTCTGGGTAAGATTTTGTAGTTTTTTTGGAAATAAAATCTTTGGAATTTATCAGAATGCTAAAATATTCTCAGACATTACTAACAGGGACTAGGCGAAAATTTTGTGCCGAAAACCCCGATCTTTTTGACACATTTTCACATCACCCTATAGGGCATATTGCATTCTGGGTAGGATTTTGTAGTTTTTTCTAAATAAAATCTTGCACATTTATCAGAATGCTCTAATATTCTCAGACATTACTAACAGGGACTAGGCGAAAATTTTGTGCCGAAAACCCCGATCTTTTTGACACATTTTCTCATCACCCTATAGGGCATATTGCATTCTGGGTAAGATTTTTTAGTTTTTTTCGAAATAAAATCTTTGGAATTTATCAGATTGCTCTAATATTCTCAGACATTACTAACAGGGACTAGGCGAAAATTTTGTGCCGAAAACCCCGATCTTTTTGACACATTTTCACATCACCCTATAGGGCATATTGCATTCTGGGTAAGATTTTGTAGTTTTTTTCGAAATAATATCTTTGGAATTTATCAGAATGCTAAAATATTCTCAGACATTACTAACAGGGACTAGGCGAAAATTTTGTGCCGAAAACCCCGATCTTTTTGACACATTTTCACATCACCCTATAGGGCATATTGCATTCTGGGTAGGATTTTGTAGTTGTTTCGAAATAAAATCTTGCACATTTATCAGAATGCTCTAATATTCTCACACATTACTACCATGGACTTAGCCGAAAATTTTGTGCCGAAAATCCCGATCTTTTTGACACATTTTCACATCACCCTATAGGGCATATTGCATTCTGGGTAAGATTTTGTAGTTTTTTCTAAATAAAATCTTGGGCATTTATCAGAATGCTCTAATATTCTCAGACATTACTAACAGGGACTAGGCGAAAAGTTTGTGCCGAAAACCCCGATCTTTTTGACACATTTTCACATCACCCTATAGGGCATATTGCATTCTGGGTAAGATTTTGTAGTTTTTTCTAAATAAAATCTTGCACATTTATCAGAATGCTCTAATATTCTCAGACATTACTACCATGGACTAGGCGAAAATTTTGTGCCGAAAACCCCGATCTTTTTGACACATTTTCACATCACCCTATAGGGCATATTGCATTCTGGGTAGGATTTTGTAGTTTTTTCTAAATAAAATCTTGGGCATTTATCAGAATGCTCTAATATTCTCAGACATTACTAACAGGGACTAGGCAAAAATTTTGTGCCGAAAACCCCGATCTTTTTGACACATTTTCACATCACCCTATAGGGCATATTGCATTCTGGGTAGGATTTTGTAGTTTTTTCTAAATAAAATCTTGGGCATTTATCAGAATGCTCTAATATTCTCAGACATTACTAACAGGGACTAGGCGAAAATTTTGTGCCGAAAATCCCGATCTTTTTGACACATTTTCACATCACCCTATAGGGCATATTGCATTCTGGGTAAGATTTTGTAGTTTTTTCTAAATAAAATCTTGGGCATTTATCAGAATGCTCTAATATTCTCAGACATTACTAACAGGGACTAGGCGAAAAGTTTGTGCCGAAAACCCCGATCTTTTTGACACATTTTCACATCACCCTATAGGGCATATTGCATTCTGGGTAAGATTTTGTAGTTTTTTCTAAATAAAATCTTGCACATTTATCAGAATGCTCTAATATTCTCAGACATTACTACCATGGACTAGGCGAAAATTTTGTGCCGAAAACCCCGATCTTTTTGACACATTTTCACATCACCCTATAGGGCATATTGCATTCTGGGTAGGATTTTGTAGTTTTTTCTAAATAAAATCTTGGGCATTTATCAGAATGCTCTAATATTCTCAGACATTACTAACAGGGACTAGGCAAAAATTTTGTGCCGAAAACCCCGATCTTTTTGACACATTTTCACATCACCCTATAGGGCATATTGCATTCTTGGTAAGATTTTGTAGTTTTTTTCGAAATAAAATCTTTGGAATTTATCAGAATGCTAAAATATTCTCAGACATTACTAACAGGGACTAGGCGAAAATTTTGTGTCGAAAACCCCGATCTTTTTGACACATTTTCACATCACCCTATAGGGCATATTGCATTGTGGGTAGGATTTTGTAGTTTTTTCTAAATAAAATCTTGGGCATTTATCAGAATGCTCTAATATTCTCAGACATTATTAACAGGGACTAGGCAAAAATTTTGTGCCGAAAACCCCGATCTTTTTGACACATTTTCACATCACCCTATAGGGCATATTGCATTCTGGGTAAGATTTTGTAGTTTTTTCTAAATAAAATCTTGCACATTTATCAGAATGCTCTAATATTCTCAGACATTACTACCATGGACTTAGCCGAAAATTTTGTGCCGAAAATCCCGATCTTTTTGACACATTTTCACATCACCCTATAGGGCATATTGCATTCTGGGTAAGATTTTGTAGTTTTTTTCGAAATAAAATCTTTGGAATTTATCAGATTGCTCTAATATTCTCAGACATTACTAACAGGGACTAGGCGAAAATTTTGTGCCGAAAACCCCGATCTTTTTGACACATTTTCACATCACCCTATAGGGCATATTGCATTCTGGGTAGGATTTTGTAGTTGTTTCGAAATAAAATCTTGCACATTTATCAGAATGCTCTAATATTCTCACACATTACTACCATGGACTTAGCCGAAAATTTTGTGCCGAAAATCCCGATCTTTTTGACACATTTTCACATCACCCTATAGGGCATATTGCATTCTGGGTAGGATTTTGTAGTTTTTTCTAAATAAAATCTTGGGCATTTATCAGAATGCTCTAATATTCTCAGACATTACTAACAGGGACTAGGCGAAAATTTTGTGCCGAAAACCCCGAACTTTTTGACACATTTTCACATCACCCTAGGGCATATTGCATTCTGGGTAAGATTTTGTAGTTTTTTTGGAAATAAAATCTTTGGAATTTATCAGAATGCTAAAATATTCTCAGACATTACTAACAGGGACTAGGCGAAAATTTTGTGCCGAAAACCCCGATCTTTTTGACACATTTTCACATCACCCTATAGGGCATATTGCATTCTGGGTAGGATTTTGTAGTTTTTTCTAAATAAAATCTTGCACATTTATCAGAATGCTCTAATATTCTCAGACATTACTAACAGGGACTAGGCGAAAATTTTGTGCCGAAAACCCCGATCTTTTTGACACATTTTCTCATCACCCTATAGGGCATATTGCATTCTGGGTAAGATTTTTTAGTTTTTTTCGAAATAAAATCTTTGGAATTTATCAGATTGCTCTAATATTCTCAGACATTACTAACAGGGACTAGGCGAAAATTTTGTGCCGAAAACCCCGATCTTTTTGACACATTTTCACATCACCCTATAGGGCATATTGCATTCTGGGTAAGATTTTGTAGTTTTTTTCGAAATAATATCTTTGGAATTTATCAGAATGCTAAAATATTCTCAGACATTACTAACAGGGACTAGGCGAAAATTTTGTGCCGAAAACCCCGATCTTTTTGACACATTTTCACATCACCCTATAGGGCATATTGCATTCTGGGTAGGATTTTGTAGTTGTTTCGAAATAAAATCTTGCACATTTATCAGAATGCTCTAATATTCTCACACATTACTACCATGGACTTAGCCGAAAATTTTGTGCCGAAAATCCCGATCTTTTTGACACATTTTCACATCACCCTATAGGGCATATTGCATTCTGGGTAAGATTTTGTAGTTTTTTCTAAATAAAATCTTGGGCATTTATCAGAATGCTCTAATATTCTCAGACATTACTAACAGGGACTAGGCGAAAAGTTTGTGCCGAAAACCCCGATCTTTTTGACACATTTTCACATCACCCTATAGGGCATATTGCATTCTGGGTAGGATTTTGTAGTTTTTTCGAAATAAAATCTTGGGCATTTATCAGAATGCTAAAATATTCTCAGACATTACTAACAGGGACTAGGCGAAAATTTTGTGCCGAAAACCACGATCGTGTTGACACATTTGTGGACTGCGGACTGCAGAATGTGGACTGCGGACTGCGAACTGGGGATTGCTGACTGGGAATTGCGGACTGTGGACTGCGTACTGTGGACTGCAGAATGGGGACTGCAGACTGCGGACTGCTGACTGCGGACTGTGGTTTGTGGACATTGGACTGTGGACTGCGGACTGCGAACTGTGGATTGCTGACTGGGGATTGCGGACTGTGGACTACGGAATGTGGACTGCAGAATGCGGACTTCGGACATCGGACTGCGGACTGCAGAATGGGGACTGCAGACTGCGGACTGCTGACTGCGGACTGTGGTTTGTGGACATTGGACTGTGGACTGCGGACTGCGAAGTGTGGATTGGTGACTGGAGATTGCGGACTGTGGACTGCGGAATGTGGACTGCAGAATGCGGTCTTCGGAATTCGGACATCGGACTGCGGACTGCAGAATGGGGACTGGAGACTGCGGACTGCTGACTATGAACTGGTGTGTGGACATTGGACTGTGGACTTCGGATTTCGGAATGTGGTTTGAGGAATGCAGACTATGGACTGTGAAATGCTGACAGTGGAATGCGAACTGTGGACTGCGGACTGCGAACTGTGGATTGCTGACTGGGAATGGCGGAATGCGAACTGTGGATTGCGGACTGCGGATTGCGGACTGCGGATTGCAGATTGCGGAATGGGAACCGCAGAATGTGGACTGCAGACTGCTGACTGCGGACTGTGGTTTGTGGACTTTGGACTGTGGAATTTGGACTTTGGACTGTCGATTGTTGGCTGTGGACTGCGGACTGCAGAATGAGGACTGCAGACTGTTGATTGCGGAATGAGGGTTTTGGACTGTGGACTACGGACTGTTGACTGCGGACTGTGGAATGCGGGCTGTGTATAGCGGAATGAAGATAGCGGACTGTTGACTGTGGATTGCGGAATGAGGATTTTGGACTGTGGACTTCGGACTGTGGACTGCGGACTGTGGAATGCGGGCTGTGTATAGCGGAATGAAGATAGCGGACTGTTGACTGTGGATTGCGGAATGAGGATTTTGGACTGTGGACTTCGGACTGTGGACTGCGGACTGTGGAATGCGGGCTGTGTATAGCGGAATGAAGATAGCGGACTGTTGACTGTGGATTGAGGAATGAGGTTGGAGATTGTGGACTGCGGACAGGAGAATGTGTACTTCGGACTGTGGACTGCAGAATGCGGAATTCGGACTGTGGTTTGTGGAATTTGCTTCTTGAGTGCTCTACATCCCCAGCGTGTTTATATCACAGTACATAGACACAAGCGGTCGTTTTATATTTCTTTTATGAAATTTTTTCGCAAAATAAAATACAGAGAAAACTTTTTTACCGAATGTTCGAAAACACGTTAGAATCAGAGCGCGCGACAGCATTCGTCATTTTCATTCTCTGTTCTCTCATATAGACATGGCAAGCAACCAATCAGAGCGCGCGTTAGCTACCAAAAATTTTATAAATACTTATAAAGAAGACGTAGTATATATATGTGAGCGAAAAAGGCGAAGAAACCATAGTAAGCGTAGCTAGCGTAGTAACGTAGTAAGCGTAGTAACGTAGTAAACAAAGTAACCATAGAGAAGTAGTAGAAGAGTAATACTTTGTATTCCTTTTTTTTATCTTAAGCTGAAGTATTTATAGACGATGGTGTCGTAGTTGGTGTTGCTAGAGGTCCAGAACAAATTGTAACAAGAAAAACACGTTCTTGACTGTTGATATTCTCGAAGTTTAATATATGCATCTTCTAATGGCGAAAAGACGTCGGCATTCATCTTGGGATTAGTCATCATTCCTATAAGAAAAATATATATTTGGTATTAAGTCCTTTAGGCAAGCCAAAATAAAGTTATTAATATCCAAATTAAAAGAAGTTATTTACTAATCCAACTATCAGATATGTTGATTTTGCGCCAAGAGCACATATTCCATACTGATCACGTTGTTTGACCAAGATCTGGTCGAAAGCTCTGATGCTCAAGCATTTTAAGGCCTGGGAAGCCTCGTGGGGAGTTTAAAATCGTTTTATTTTTGCTATATCGTTGTTTTTAACTCAAACCTTACCAAACTTGGTATAATCACATAACTTTACGACTTTAACATTTTGAAGGTAAAAAGTTAACGAAAATCGGTCACGTGACCTTGACAAAATGGGGAGTGGAGATTATTTGTACAGAATTACTTTTAGTGTAGTTTCACTTAACATCATACGAGGTGTAAGGATCCGCCTTAATACCTGAACCAACATTACAAGTTCAAGAGATATTTGCCAATGTTTTATTGAACAAACTGACGTGTTTTGCTAAATATCCCCTAAACGACTATAGTTGGCTCAGGTATTAAGACGGTGTTGAATAGTACCTATTGAAAGAATCACAAAAATATAAAAGGGTTTCATGCTAAGATCATAACCGTCTCCCCATTTAAGGTGAAAGTTTTGTCCATTTTGTAGTCCAGATAAAGGTCTCGTGACTAATTTTTCAGGACATTTTCCCCTTCAAAATGTTAAGTTCGTATAGTTATGTGACTATACCAAGTTTGGTTAGGTTTGAGATAAAAATATAGATATAGCAAAAATAAAACGATTTCAGCCATAATTTCTTTAAATCCAGGCCTTAACATGCTGGAGTGGGACAATTTTTTATTAATTGACACCTCATTTGCTTATCAAGGGTGGTTTCGCTACTTTAACTGAAATCTAAACTGAAACAACACGTGTTATATTTTATTCACAGATGGTGGTTTCATGATTCATAATAAAGAAATTGAATCATATTACCACAATCTCCTATCAAGATTTGAAAAGGATTCAAACGCCGTGAAGCTTCGCAGACTTAACTACACAAAAGTGCTTTCGGTATTTGTATTAAAATCTTCAATAAAACTTAAACAACATTTCTGTAGTTATATTTTTTCAGAAAAAATGGTTCCATAGAGCACATTAAAGACGAAAATGAGACATTAAAACGAATAATTGCAATCTAATATTGAGATTTCACTCAAACATATCGTTGTGAATTAGTTAGAATTACTTTTGCCGTCGGTTCTGTATACACAAGTCAATGTTGTCATAGTTATGCTCTTATTCGTCTCCGATTTACGCTTTCTTCCTTCCACAAATCCTTCCAGAAGATCGATCCTTCGGTCGAACATTTCATCTCGTTTCATCATCCATCTACATTTCGAAGTAGGGAGCATAGCTCAAGAATAATTGACTTGCCTCTGCCAACGCATGCTGGCTAACGCATGCATCTTCTCCAATAGAAAAGCTAAAAAAGCATTTAACTGGCTTTCAGTGACTGAATTAATAATAGAAAAAAATTCTCTCAATGCATAAAAAGGAGTATTTATATCAATTGTAAATAAAAATGAGGCTGCGTTTACTGGACCCGTTTTCAAACCATTTGGTTTTGTAAGCGTAAATAGTATCCCCCTTAAAGTAACAAGCGTAGTAGTATGTGTTGTAAGCGTAAAATTACTCTTACAGCGGGCTACTACGCATATAACACATACTACTACGCTTTTTACTTGTTACTTGTTACTTGTATGCAAAGAATGCATAACAGCGTAGTTGTTAGCATAACAAACGTAGTTAGTTAAATAGTGAAATAAGCATAGTGGAAGAAGGCACTGTTCACTGATTCTAGTTCATTAGTTCACTAATCAGTGAACGTAGTTTTATAAGTGTTGCTTTATACGGTGCGTCTAAGCGTACTTTAATGTAAAATGCAAACTAGGCGTAGTAGTAATCATAGTAAACGTAGAAGGCGTAGTGCTTGTAGAACGTGTAAATTGGTGCTGTTAAAGAGCAGTAGTAGTGTACTACTCTGAACATGCCAAGCGTATTAAAAAGCGTATTGAGCTTAAGTAAGTACTTATTAGCAAATTAGGCGTACTAAGTCAAATTTAAACGTTTTCTAGCGTGTTACACTTTGTAAATATCGTTTCTAATTAAATATAACAATAACGCCTCACACAACCATACGATTTTATGAAAAAAAAAAAACTCAACAGAAATGATTCAAACTTGGCACATAAAATAGCCATTGATAAGATAAAGGACCTTATATGGTAAGTTTGCCGCTTCGGTGGTCACGTGACCAGAGAGGTGAGTTATTTTGTTCAAATAGTTTTTTTTTTTTCCGGTCGCGAGTTTTATCAAACTCTTTAAATACACCGACGACTATGTGTTGAAAAATTTACGTTAAGATCACAAACCTCACCAATATCTATCATTGTGCCAAGTTTCAGTATTTTCTTCCAGATCTTTATGCCGTAACATGCAATTTTGATTTTATCGGTTATCAGTTTAAGTAGCTTGAGTACTATCCAACTAACAGATAAGTTGATTTTGTTCAATAAACAGTTGCAAGTTCGATACTTGAGCATTCCAGTTCTTTCATATACAGCTTTTGCAGTAGCTGTAACGCAAATACTGGCTTTTAAGCATGGTTTAATTGTATGCCTGGTGCTTGACAAATCGATAAATTAAATTCACAGGAATCCAATACCTGCACACGTTGAGTTGCATGTAATCTTTGTAAAGGTTAGTTTACTTACCGCCACTCGTCTTTTGTCTTTTTGCGGTATTAGTTTGTCTTTCTTCGAGATTGCCCTACGGAAAATAAAGTAGCTTTAATAGGCTAACAGTTCGCTTTTCGAATTGAGTTTGCTGCTACATGCATAATTACTAAAATTTTATAACAGATGTGAAAATTACATTAAAATTTTGAAAGAGCTGGTTACGTTGATTAGAGTTTCCGTTTTAAGGGTCAAGGAAAATTTCTGTACGATGGTTTTTCTGAAATATCATTTAGTTCTGGACGGATAGCGACAAACCAATCAATGCACTATAATATTCTACGTATAGCACACTAAATAATACATTAATATTAATATGAATATTTTATTTTTTTGTTTTAAAGCGCTTATGATTGACAAGATCTTTTAGTACAAAATAAACTTTGTTTCAAAACAAAGCATTTTATTTTTAAAATGTATTACCTATAAACTCAGTCTGAAAGCTGAGACATTGTTATGTGGGAGGTTATTATTGCCGCAGAACAAAAGAGAGTTGACTACTTAATTTATTACTTAACTTTCCATCGGTTGCCTCGCTGGTATATAAAGTTTGAGTACTAAAATGAGTACCAAAATGACAGGATTCTTGGTTCGGTTAAATGAATACTGTCATTTTAGTAACTCAAAGATTTTTTTCGCCGGTATATAGTAAATTACAGCCAAACCTACAGAAGCGTTCCTATCGAGGTTGGAAGGCTGGATTTATTCTTCTCAAACTCATTCATAATTCATGAGCTAATTGTCCAACCAGAATGTTTGATTTGATCGTTTGGAAACATGGTGAAACCCATGTGTTTCCTCACAACCTTTTGAGAACTGATTTTCATCCCATGTGATGGAATGCGTTCTGGCATTTGCATATTCAGTTGATAGAAAAATATACCTCCCTCCATGTATTCTCTGCTTTACCTGTCTCCTTCTCCTTTATCTATGTTTGTCTGTAAGTATACCTAATTATAATTTACCTTTTTACCTTGAACCTGAGTATTGAATCTGCATTCCTTAGAGTTAAAATCCAGTGCTTTACCAATTGAGGTAACGAGGATTTCAGCTTGCAATGTTGGATTGCATTTACATTTTATTTGTGTTTTTCTTTAGAAGACTAATTATGAACTGATCATCCTATACAAAAAATATGCCAGCTAATTAATTACCCAAAAACAATTTTTCGGACCTTGATTTAGTCAATACAGCTCTTCACAATGACGATAATCTCATGGAATTATCAATTCGTATGAGAAGTAATTCCAAAAACTCGTGCTTCGTGTTTCATCGAATTTCCAAACGCTCGAAAACAATTAAAAGCACTCCGCCCGGGGCGGCGTGCTTTCAAATGTTCTCTAGTGTTTGGAAACCCGATGAAACACTCGCACTCTATTTTGAAAAATTACTTCCAAAATTGATTCTAAGTAAATTTATTTTGAAATTTGCATAAATGATTAGATTGCATACCAAAGGACCCCCACATGACTCAGACAAACACAGGTCAAAACTACGAGATGAGTACTACGCTCGCTATTTTCTTTACATTTTATCATCGTTATTAACAATATGGTTATTAGAAAACAATATGAATAAGGTCAATGCCAATACTCATTCCAGATATTTCGATAAACTGGTGATTTTTTTTCACAGCAAACGAAGATTTTGGGATATTAAAACATTCACTGTTTGGTGAATGATTTAAACAAGTGCTTGTCTCTAGTTTAACAAAAATCTTTTATAAAGTCAAACAACAGTCAATACGAGCCAAATGTTTGTGGTCAGAGAACAAAAGCAGATGTGTTACTACGCAATGGGGGATTAGTTCTCTCTGGCAGGGTAAAATCTATAGCATGCGGTATATCTGTCGACGGATTATAATTTCATGATGTACAAACCTCAGCGCGTATCTCAGTATAATATTATTAAATAAAGGGACACTGATTATAAGCGTTTGAATAAAACAAACTTAATCGTGTATCGATCGTCAATCATAAATAATTTGTTCGTTTGATGCGTAACAAAGACTGCGTTGTTCATTCGAACTAAAAGCTCTAAAATATTTCAAGATATCCTATAAATAAAACTGTTCTTAACTGAAAAAATCAAACAAATAGAGTAATTTTCAAAAACACGCAAAATAATAATCAAAGTGATACATATTAATAAACTCCATTGTCAGTTTCTTAAATGATGAAGCACAAATAGCTCAAATTAAAATATACTCTATTTACCAAATTGTTACGATTGTTCAAATATATATACGTAGCGATGGTAAATGCTGATGTAAAATTATAGAAAAACAAACTATAGACAAAAAAAATACCGACAATGTAATGACAAACTCGCGAACGAAATACGGACAGCAAGTAAAAAAATGGTGTGCGTTTAAAGAGTTCACTGTCCACGCGCAGTAACGTTAAAGAGTCATAGGAATCAATTGTGAGTCAGTAAAAATAGATTTACACTGGATTTTGTAGTCAATCTTCCATCCTATTATACGCTCATATAATCACAAAGGGGAATTTTATTTCACAATAATTTGAAAATCAGTATTACTTATTTATCTTCAATTCAATAATAACTGCAATATATATCACAATGACAATAATAAATTAATTACAAGTTGCGATTTGTGCATTAAAAAAATAAATGGTATAGAAAATGGTATATAAAACGTTCACAATATTTAGAAAATGATAATGAAAACTATAAACTCCGATGGTTTCGGGCGACTACAAAGATTTCATGTTGAAGTTTTATTTTTTTATGAAAGTTATTTCTTGATTTGATAGTAAAATTACAAGTATAAAAAAACAAACTACAATACAGAATTCCTGGCGAAACACCTTGTAACTCCTCTGGTTTCGGGCACCTAGAAACCACTAAGAAAAGATTTCATGTTGAAGTTTTATTTTTTATGCAAGTAATTATTTCTTGATTTGATAGTAAAATTACAATAGAAAACAATAGAATTAGAATAAAATAGTAGAATTTAGTATTAGTAATATTTCATAGATATATTGTTTGCACTTTTACCTTACAAATTATTCACTATAAACTTACTCAAGCGTACCAATGAATTTGCTAATCAAACAATGAAAATAACCCGTGTTAAAGTATGTGTTATTATTTAATACTAACTGAATCGATCATAAAGCTTATATTGTTCGTTACAACATGATCAACCTTATGGGAGTTGAAATTGGTGGTATACATTTGCCGAATACGTTCCTGGCTCTTGTAGAGGTCGCTCTTGCATGACGAACATATATGTTGATTCAATTCGACTTTATTGATAGCCTGTGCCATTTCGTGTAAGAAGGTCGAATTTTCTCTTCTATCAATTGTTGATTCCTTTCGTAAAATTACTCCTACGAAAGCGAATGTAGACCCGATCTAGACCCGTTTCGATATCTCCCCCAAGCGCTCTCCAGTTGATTTGTTTTTGAGACTACTTACCTCCAAATCGAAGTAAAACTCATCTACAAACGTCTTTCTAAGGTTTTTCAATTTGCGCGTTTCTAGTGACTTTGTATCGATCATATACCAGTTCATCTCGCTGGGGAAATCAGGAATAACGCAACACATAGGTCAAAGAGGCGCCATTTTACCTTTCGCTACAACCTTGATCAGAATTCTGCGCCAAACACAAGAGCTACATGCCATATTTGGAGCAAGCTATCCAAAACTGTCCATATATAGTAATCTCGTTAACGTCACATTATTGTTTGACCTGCTAACTGGCGTTTGTACGCTGTTAGCGAAAGGATTATTGTGGTTGCTAATCCCAACCGCATATAACACTTATCTATCAACACTAAGTATTATCAAAACCACAACCTATTGTTTACTCAAGTATGTTAAGGCCTGGGTTTTTCGTTGTGAAAAGACCCCCCGCCAATACTTAAGATGTTGGCTTCGTACTTTCAAGATATTCGGTATTTTTACGAGGTCACGTGGTATATGACGTCATAATAGCAAGAAAATACTCAAAATTTATTCGGTCGTGAGTTTTAGATAAAGATAAAAACGAAAAGCCAAAAGTTGATAAGTAATAGATGACAAATAATTTCTCGTTTGGAGAACTTGAATTCGATAGCTTGGTAGGGAGACATAAGGGGATTTTGAATAAGAATTATGGTCACGTGACCTGTTTTACAAAATATCTCCTTAACAGTAAGTGATAACCAGATTCTCCAAGCACAGTCCTGTAGAAACCTTGTAGAGAAGTACATTTAATGTATAAGTTTGTTTTACCTATTCAAACTCGCGACCGCATTTTCAAAGGAAAAACGAAATCCCTTATCCATCTAAACTAGTCACGTGACCACCCTTAGTTCAAAATTACAAATTAAGGATGAGCAGTAGTCCGAGATCTATTAATGTACCAAGTTTTATTAAAATCAGATGAGTTTTGTGGCTATGACAAATAAAAACGTTTTTTTCGTGAAACACGGCTAAAACCAGGCCTTAACATACTTGAGTAGCTCGGCTGGAGTTCCTTACAAAAAAAGAGGTCTCCGAATCCTAATGTTCTATAGTTATATTCAATTAAAAATAATGGTTTCATAGAGCACATTAAAGACGAAAATTAGACATTAAAGCGACTTATAGCCGGCAATCTAAAAATTGGGAAGGATTACACGTCAACTGTAGTGAAATGTTTACGGCAGTTCGACCAAGCCTGAGTGCTTTCGCTTGATACCATAAGTGGGTATAATAAGTCTCAGTGAGTTAACATAATTGTCATTTTTATTCGCTTTGCATCAACTCTTTATATTTGCTAAAACCTATGAATATAAATATAAATGCAGCTATATTATACACTAAGTTTCGGGCAAGTTGACCATCTGGCGAGTTGAACGGATTCCATGGCGAATATGGCTGCGTTTTCTATCCGTTCTATCAAATTTGTTATTTTTCACATTTAAGTTAATATCAAAATTTTATTTCATTCTTCCTTTATAGATAGATACTGACATAGATGTGCAGATATAGCTAATAATACCCATGATATTCCTTGAAAGATATCCTTGATTATTAGAGTAGACAAATATATTTTATTGAAAATGATTACCTTGTAACCGTTAAAGGTGATTTACCAGAAAATAATGTTATTATATTATTATACAATAACATGTTTAGTATATTATTTATACTAAAGTCATCAGTTAAATGTTTTATTCGGGTTTATTGAATCTCACTATTAATCGATCCTGCATGGGGAAATATTCGTTTTAAGCGTTCAGCAGCTAACTGATCGACAGGTTGGTTTTGTGGAGCAGTTTCAAACCTAAACCCCTAAATCTCATCGTTTTCGGTCAAATAAAACGCACTTTAGCTCGAACTGGAGCGAAATAAGTGGCGAACTATGAACCTTTTCTTGAGTCCCACTGGGGGGCATTTTCCATGACGTCACTCGCGCGCAGAGCTATTCGACCAAAATTTGGTTCAAAAGTTATCACTTATTAATGAAACTCAAATTTCCCGTTAAAGGAAAATTGGAAGCGTATTTGATACATTTTTTAACTCACTCGTATCGCGTCAAAACCCCACCAATTTATCTGAATTTTACATATATGTTACTTGAGTATTGAGTATTTCTAACAGATAATTCGATAATTGGTTGCCGTTACAAGCAAATTTTCTAACAATGACATTTGATAACCAAATATTTGCGCTCTAGCACGGAAAATAATATCTCCATTTTTATGAAACTTCAGATTCCTAATATATTTATTAATATATTTATATATTTATAATCACCTTGCAGTGTATCAAGAAAAGTTTCAAGAAAATTTATAGAGCGGGAGTAAAGTTACAAGACTGATTTAAAAATCTACCATAAAACCTTTTATTTATAAACATTGATAAACATTCGTTAAAAAATTCACAAATACTTAACCGATTTTCCCAATTTGTAAAGTTGAGAATAAATATTATTTCAGTTATATACAGCTTTCTTTTCAAAGCTATACCTATAAAAGGAACTGAGTTATTAGTTTTTTTACTAGAACAACAAAACCGCTATGAAAATATCAAAACTTTTAAATTCATAGATTCCCCGTTTATTTTTAATTCAAGAAAAATTATAAAGAAAACTAACTAGTGACAACTAGCTTTATTCCTTCCTTGAATTACACTTAAACTTGACTTAACAATTCAGCTGCTTTTTAAAGGTCTCTCTCCCGAAATGGGAGGTTTCTCTGTTTTTCTTCAAAGTTTGTTATGAACGGCTCTAATAAATTCATTTTCGAACCGGCTTCGTTCGTTTGGCTAATGTTCGCGCTGTTCCAGGTAAGTGGTATTATGAATAATTTACATAATTTATGGCACGATTTTTTGAATAAAGCTTCAATAGTTCTTTACCAAGAAACTAGAGCACTCACGTTAAAACAATGTATGACAACGTTTTTGCAAGTAGGTTAAGACCTAGGAGGAAGGAGGAAAAGTTTTGAATCAGTTTTTTCGCATATTAAAAATAAACGGAATTTAAAAGTTTTGAATTTAAAAGTTTTGATATTTTTGTAAGATCGGGGTTTTCGGCAAAAAAAATTTTCGCCTAGTCCCCGTTAGTAATGTCTGAGAATATTAGAGCATTCTGATAAATGCCCAAGATTTTATTTAGAAAAAACTACAAAATCCTACCCAGAATGCAATATGCCCTATAGGGTGATGTGAAAATGTGTCAAAAAGATCGGGGTTTTCGGCACAAACTTTTCGCCTAGTCCCTGTTAGTAATGTCTGAGAATATTAGAGCATTCTGATAATAGTGGGGCGGATAAGCAGAAAAATCGTGCACTTTTTGAAGAAAGCACCAAATTTTGCACAGAGGTAGCTTATGATGGCCTTTAAAGATCTAGATATGGAGCCATCGCAAAATATCTCTATTTTGCCATTTAAGGGGGTATTTAGCGTGGAAACGAGGCTAAAACTATAAATATCTCTAGAAACGGTTTTTCCTTTTAATATCACTTCCTTAAATCTCAGTATAAGTATATTTATGTGTAGCAACCTTAATATCCTGTTAAATTTGTCATTCTACCATTTAGGGGATATTACATGGAAACGAGGCTAAAACTAAAAATACCTCTAAAAACTGTCTTTACACACTATTACGCCTTGCTTAAAGCTCAATATGAGTTTATTTATTTGTAACATACTTTATATCAGCTGAAGTAAGCCATTCTTTCATTTATGGGATATTGCATGGAAACGAGGCTGACCATTTAAAAGCTATATTTAGCTTGAATATATGCAAAATATACATATCATTGAAAATTATTATCAATTGATAATAAGGAGATGTAAAAATCAAAGAAAAAGAATATCCTTTAGTTTAACGCTAGAACTATTTTGTTCTTTTTGTGGTATTTCATCTTTTTATGCTAATTTATTGTTTGGAGACTGGGATCTACCCATCATGCTTTGGGGCTTACCCATCATTCATTGCAAGACATTTAGAGCCGGCCATTTTGGATTTTCTCTCTGAGTGATCTGTAAGTATCTTCGAATGTTCTTCAAATATTTAATAGTAATCTTGGTTTCAAATTGTATAATGCAAAATGTTATCGACTGGAAAAAGTGTGTCAAAGTAGTAAAAATGAATCACTTCAGTGCCCAGCGAAGTCGAAACGAACAGATGTTGGTTCGGGATACAAATCCTTGGCGACTAATCTTCAAATCTTTCATGAACTGAACCCTAATATCATAGATGTTAACCTAGATATACTGGATGAGGGAAATGGCGTAGAGGAATGCTTGAGAAGAAATAATGCCTGCTAGCACAAGAGCTGTGCTCTCAAATATAACAACACCAAGCTCAAGAGAGCAAAAAAGCGTTTCTCAGATATCACTGTAGATGAAGGAAGAGAGGTATATCCTAAAAGGAAAAAGACACCTTCAGAATGTGGTCATTCTAAAGAACAAAGCTTCTTTTGTGACAAGCGCGATAACAATGAGCCAATGCATAAAGTAAGCACACTTGGTATAAATAATCGAGTCCGTGACTGTGCTTTACTTTTGCAAGATAATGAGCAGTTAGCAAAACTAAGTGCCGGTGACATGGTTGCAATCGATGCAGTTTATCACGAAACATGCGTAACAGCTTTATACAATAGAGCAAGATCTGCAGAAAACAAAGTTGATGCCAAACATCACGCTGATAAAGTCATTCATGGCATTATTCTGGCAGAGTTAGTTGCCTATATAGAAGAAAGGAGGGATGAAAGCGATGTTGTATCCGTGTTGAAGTTATAAGATCTCTCAAGCATGTACTCATCTCGACTGAAGCGGTTTGGTTACCTAGACAACACTAATACACTCCACCCGACTAAAAGAGAGGATACTTGTAAGCATTCCAGATCTGAAAGCCTGCCCGCAAGGTCGGGATACTTATCTAGCTTTTGACAGCGAGATAGGTATAGCTCTCAGAAAAGCCCTCGAGTCAAACACTGATACTGAAGCCAACCATCTTGCAAAAGCAGCTGAGATTGTAAGGAAGGAGATGTTGTCAATGCAGCTTAATTTTGACGGCGAGTTCAAAGCAGATTGAAGGATCTACTCCGTCATCTCTAAAATCATTGGTAAAAATGATACTTTATGGCCCAAACATCCAGAATCAGATGAAAATCGACTCATCGCAAGCTGATTTAACCATTGCTCAGCTGCTGCAGTTTAATTGCTACTCGCGTAAACCAGAAGATAATTCAAATTATGTTCGCCATAACAAAGACCGAGAAACACCATTACCGATATACATAGGTGTCTCTCTTCATGCTCAAACTCGTAAGCGGGATCTAGTGGATTCTCTAAGTAAACTCGGCATTTCAATATCATATGATAGAGTGTTGTCAATCTCCACTGATGTTGGAAATGCTGTTTGCCGACGATTTGAAGAGGAAGGTGTCGTATGTCCGACCAAATTGAGACAAGATCTTTTTACTACTGCCGCGATTGATAACATCGACCACAATCCCAGTTCAAATACAGCACAAGGAGCTTTCCATATGGAACTGGCATTTCTCTCTTCCAGAATATGGATAGCACAAATACAGGCCAGGAGAGAGATGTCACAGTTATGGAGTGTGGGGGTCAATTATCCACAAAATCTATTTGTTCCCTTCCAGACTGGTATGCTGAAGTGCCACCCTGTATTTTGAGGAAAACTGCGGAAACTGCCCCAAAAGCTAATATACCTCAAAGAGAGCAAAGACCCTGTGAATTTGAGAAAGCAAAGAAAAAAGAATATGAATGGCTTCGTGCAGTTGAAAGGGTAACAAGGACAACGCAAGACAACAATCAACCTGAACCTGAATGTTCTGTAACTTGGTCTGGTTATCATTCAATCATGCAACAAGGTAACTGTTCTACGCTACCTGCAATTTCTTCCTTATTTCCATTGTTTTCCTATGAAGCTAAGTCTGTGGCCATGATACGTCATGCTATGAATGTAATCAAAAGCGCAATCGAGTTTCTGAACCCTGGTCAAATTCCAGTGATCACTGTAGATCAGCCCCTTTATAGTGTGGCTAAGCAAATACAGTAGAATTGGCCAGATACGCATGGTGAGCAGCAGTCCCAGGCGGCCTTCATATCGAAATGGCCACTTGATCAGTTCTTGGCGACTTGCTTGAAGACAGTGGATGGACAAGTGCTTTAGTTCAAGCAAACATCGCCTCACCTGGTGTTGCAAATGCTTTTCTAAAGGGATCAAACGTTAAACGTGCAAGGCATGCACATGAGGTAACAGCAAGTGCTCTTTTCTGCTTGCTGAATAAAGCCTTCCATATGTTTAAGGACAAAGGCTTAATTGCGCAGTCAATGTCATTCGATGATTGGTGTAGTGATCATTCAACTCTTTACCCGCAGTTTCAATTTTGGTACACCACACTCCAGCTCGAATTAATCTATTTGCTGTTTGTGCTCTCACTGAGAGAATCAAACTTTTCCCTGTACTAATGTGTTCTACACAAAGTCGTCCCATGGTTTTTTTCTCTTAATCACATTAATTATGCAAGATGGTTGCCAGTTCATCTTCAAGACATCCAGGTACTTCAACATAAACTCCCTCAGGTTTAATAAGAACTGAATGAAGGAGGCTTCACTGTAAAGAAGAGTTCCAACGCTTTCTCTGCAATTGCTATTGACCAGGCGCATGAACAAAACAATGCTCTAGTAAAAGGAGATGGTGGCGCCGTAGGGCTTACAGAGAGTCCAGAAGCATTACGACGTTGGATGGTCGCCTGACCTGAAATTGCACGAATGGTTACAGAGTTTGAAGCATCATTCAGTGGAATCGAAGATGAAACACAACGGATAGGAAAGCACCATGAAACATCAAAAGGTCTGCAATCAAAGTTTGCCAAAGAAGTTCAATCGTTAGTAACAGTGGTTGAAGAAATGGGGAATCCCTTTACAGAGAAGAGCAAAGATCTTCTCGTGCTTGACATTCGCGACCTAGCTGCTGTCGACGTGATAAAGACCGTCAAAGAAATTGAAGCACTTAACTTTCAAAAAGAACGTTTAGAGAATCAAGAGAAGAATGTATGCGACCCTATCAAGAAGAATAAGCTGGCATTATGATTACCTTGTAACCGTTAAAGGTGATTTACCAGAAAATAATGTTATTATATTATTATACAATAACATGTTTAGTATATTATTTATACTAAAGTCATCAGTTAAATGTTTTATTCGGGTTTATTGAATCTCACTATTAATCGATCCTGCATGGGGAAATATTCGTTTTAAGCGTTCAGCAGCTAACTGATCGACAGGTTGGTTTTGTGGAGCAGTTTCAAACCTAAACCCCTAAATCTCATCGTTTTCGGTCAAATAAAACGCACTTTAGCTCGAACTGGAGCGAAATAAGTGGCGAACTATGAACCTTTTCTTGAGTCCCACTGGGGGGCATTTTCCATGACGTCACTCGCGCGCAGAGCTATTCGACCAAAATTTGGTTCAAAAGTTATCACTTATTAATGAAACTCAAATTTCCCGTTAAAGGAAAATTGGAAGCGTATTTGATACATTTTTTAACTCACTCGTATCGCGTCAAAACCCCACCAATTTATCTGAATTTTACATATATGTTACTTGAGTATTGAGTATTTCTAACAGATAATTCGATAATTGGTTGCCGTTACAAGCAAATTTTCTAACAATGACATTTGATAACCAAATATTTGCGCTCTAGCACGGAAAATAATATCTCCATTTTTATGAAACTTCAGATTCCTAATATATTTATTAATATATTTATATATTTATAATCACCTTGCAGTGTATCAAGAAAAGTTTCAAGAAAATTTATAGAGCGGGAGTAAAGTTACAAGACTGATTTAAAAATCTACCATAAAACCTTTTATTTATAAACATTGATAAACATTCGTTAAAAAATTCACAAATACTTAACCGATTTTCCCAATTTGTAAAGTTGAGAATAAATATTATTTCAGTTATATACAGCTTTCTTTTCAAAGCTATACCTATAAAAGGAACTGAGTTATTAGTTTTTTTACTAGAACAACAAAACCGCTATGAAAATATCAAAACTTTTAAATTCATAGATTCCCCGTTTATTTTTAATTCAAGAAAAATTATAAAGAAAACTAACTAGTGACAACTAGCTTTATTCCTTCCTTGAATTACACTTAAACTTGACTTAACAATTCAGCTGCTTTTTAAAGGTCTCTCTCCCGAAATGGGAGGTTTCTCTGTTTTTCTTCAAAGTTTGTTATGAACGGCTCTAATAAATTCATTTTCGAACCGGCTTCGTTCGTTTGGCTAATGTTCGCGCTGTTCCAGGTAAGTGGTATTATGAATAATTTACATAATTTATGGCACGATTTTTTGAATAAAGCTTCAATAGTTCTTTACCAAGAAACTAGAGCACTCACGTTAAAACAATGTATGACAACGTTTTTGCAAGTAGGTTAAGACCTAGGAGGAAGGAGGAAAAGTTTTGAATCAGTTTTTTCGCATATTAAAAATAAACGGAATTTAAAAGTTTTGAATTTAAAAGTTTTGATATTTTTGTAAGATCGGGGTTTTCGGCAAAAAAAATTTTCGCCTAGTCCCCGTTAGTAATGTCTGAGAATATTAGAGCATTCTGATAAATGCCCAAGATTTTATTTAGAAAAAACTACAAAATCCTACCCAGAATGCAATATGCCCTATAGGGTGATGTGAAAATGTGTCAAAAAGATCGGGGTTTTCGGCACAAACTTTTCGCCTAGTCCCTGTTAGTAATGTCTGAGAATATTAGAGCATTCTGATAATAGTGGGGCGGATAAGCAGAAAAATCGTGCACTTTTTGAAGAAAGCACCAAATTTTGCACAGAGGTAGCTTATGATGGCCTTTAAAGATCTAGATATGGAGCCATCGCAAAATATCTCTATTTTGCCATTTAAGGGGGTATTTAGCGTGGAAACGAGGCTAAAACTATAAATATCTCTAGAAACGGTTTTTCCTTTTAATATCACTTCCTTAAATCTCAGTATAAGTATATTTATGTGTAGCAACCTTAATATCCTGTTAAATTTGTCATTCTACCATTTAGGGGATATTACATGGAAACGAGGCTAAAACTAAAAATACCTCTAAAAACTGTCTTTACACACTATTACGCCTTGCTTAAAGCTCAATATGAGTTTATTTATTTGTAACATACTTTATATCAGCTGAAGTAAGCCATTCTTTCATTTATGGGATATTGCATGGAAACGAGGCTGACCATTTAAAAGCTATATTTAGCTTGAATATATGCAAAATATACATATCATTGAAAATTATTATCAATTGATAATAAGGAGATGTAAAAATCAAAGAAAAAGAATATCCTTTAGTTTAACGCTAGAACTATTTTGTTCTTTTTGTGGTATTTCATCTTTTTATGCTAATTTATTGTTTGGAGACTGGGATCTACCCATCATGCTTTGGGGCTTACCCATCATTCATTGCAAGACATTTAGAGCCGGCCATTTTGGATTTTCTCTCTGAGTGATCTGTAAGTATCTTCGAATGTTCTTCAAATATTTAATAGTAATCTTGGTTTCAAATTGTATAATGCAAAATGTTATCGACTGGAAAAAGTGTGTCAAAGTAGTAAAAATGAATCACTTCAGTGCCCAGCGAAGTCGAAACGAACAGATGTTGGTTCGGGATACAAATCCTTGGCGACTAATCTTCAAATCTTTCATGAACTGAACCCTAATATCATAGATGTTAACCTAGATATACTGGATGAGGGAAATGGCGTAGAGGAATGCTTGAGAAGAAATAATGCCTGCTAGCACAAGAGCTGTGCTCTCAAATATAACAACACCAAGCTCAAGAGAGCAAAAAAGCGTTTCTCAGATATCACTGTAGATGAAGGAAGAGAGGTATATCCTAAAAGGAAAAAGACACCTTCAGAATGTGGTCATTCTAAAGAACAAAGCTTCTTTTGTGACAAGCGCGATAACAATGAGCCAATGCATAAAGTAAGCACACTTGGTATAAATAATCGAGTCCGTGACTGTGCTTTACTTTTGCAAGATAATGAGCAGTTAGCAAAACTAAGTGCCGGTGACATGGTTGCAATCGATGCAGTTTATCACGAAACATGCGTAACAGCTTTATACAATAGAGCAAGATCTGCAGAAAACAAAGTTGATGCCAAACATCACGCTGATAAAGTCATTCATGGCATTATTCTGGCAGAGTTAGTTGCCTATATAGAAGAAAGGAGGGATGAAAGCGATGTTGTATCCGTGTTGAAGTTATAAGATCTCTCAAGCATGTACTCATCTCGACTGAAGCGGTTTGGTTACCTAGACAACACTAATACACTCCACCCGACTAAAAGAGAGGATACTTGTAAGCATTCCAGATCTGAAAGCCTGCCCGCAAGGTCGGGATACTTATCTAGCTTTTGACAGCGAGATAGGTATAGCTCTCAGAAAAGCCCTCGAGTCAAACACTGATACTGAAGCCAACCATCTTGCAAAAGCAGCTGAGATTGTAAGGAAGGAGATGTTGTCAATGCAGCTTAATTTTGACGGCGAGTTCAAAGCAGATTGAAGGATCTACTCCGTCATCTCTAAAATCATTGGTAAAAATGATACTTTATGGCCCAAACATCCAGAATCAGATGAAAATCGACTCATCGCAAGCTGATTTAACCATTGCTCAGCTGCTGCAGTTTAATTGCTACTCGCGTAAACCAGAAGATAATTCAAATTATGTTCGCCATAACAAAGACCGAGAAACACCATTACCGATATACATAGGTGTCTCTCTTCATGCTCAAACTCGTAAGCGGGATCTAGTGGATTCTCTAAGTAAACTCGGCATTTCAATATCATATGATAGAGTGTTGTCAATCTCCACTGATGTTGGAAATGCTGTTTGCCGACGATTTGAAGAGGAAGGTGTCGTATGTCCGACCAAATTGAGACAAGATCTTTTTACTACTGCCGCGATTGATAACATCGACCACAATCCCAGTTCAAATACAGCACAAGGAGCTTTCCATATGGAACTGGCATTTCTCTCTTCCAGAATATGGATAGCACAAATACAGGCCAGGAGAGAGATGTCACAGTTATGGAGTGTGGGGGTCAATTATCCACAAAATCTATTTGTTCCCTTCCAGACTGGTATGCTGAAGTGCCACCCTGTATTTTGAGGAAAACTGCGGAAACTGCCCCAAAAGCTAATATACCTCAAAGAGAGCAAAGACCCTGTGAATTTGAGAAAGCAAAGAAAAAAGAATATGAATGGCTTCGTGCAGTTGAAAGGGTAACAAGGACAACGCAAGACAACAATCAACCTGAACCTGAATGTTCTGTAACTTGGTCTGGTTATCATTCAATCATGCAACAAGGTAACTGTTCTACGCTACCTGCAATTTCTTCCTTATTTCCATTGTTTTCCTATGAAGCTAAGTCTGTGGCCATGATACGTCATGCTATGAATGTAATCAAAAGCGCAATCGAGTTTCTGAACCCTGGTCAAATTCCAGTGATCACTGTAGATCAGCCCCTTGATAGTGTGGCTAAGCAAATACAGTAGAATTGGCCAGATACGCATGGTGAGCAGCAGTCCCAGGCGGCCTTCATATCGAAATGGCCACTTGATCAGTTCTTGGCGACTTGCTTGAAGACAGTGGATGGACAAGTGCTTTAGTTCAAGCAAACATCGCCTCACCTGGTGTTGCAAATGCTTTTCTAAAGGGATCAAACGTTAAACGTGCAAGGCATGCACATGAGGTAACAGCAAGTGCTCTTTTCTGCTTGCTGAATAAAGCCTTCCATATGTTTAAGGACAAAGGCTTAATTGCGCAGTCAATGTCATTCGATGATTGGTGTAGTGATCATTCAACTCTTTACCCGCAGTTTCAATTTTGGTACACCACACTCCAGCTCGAATTAATCTATTTGCTGTTTGTGCTCTCACTGAGAGAATCAAACTTTTCCCTGTACTAATGTGTTCTACACAAAGTCGTCCCATGGTTTTTTTCTCTTAATCACATTAATTATGCAAGATGGTTGCCAGTTCATCTTCAAGACATCCAGGTACTTCAACATAAACTCCCTCAGGTTTAATAAGAACTGAATGAAGGAGGCTTCACTGTAAAGAAGAGTTCCAACGCTTTCTCTGCAATTGCTATTGACCAGGCGCATGAACAAAACAATGCTCTAGTAAAAGGAGATGGTGGCGCCGTAGGGCTTACAGAGAGTCCAGAAGCATTACGACGTTGGATGGTCGCCTGACCTGAAATTGCACGAATGGTTACAGAGTTTGAAGCATCATTCAGTGGAATCGAAGATGAAACACAACGGATAGGAAAGCACCATGAAACATCAAAAGGTCTGCAATCAAAGTTTGCCAAAGAAGTTCAATCGTTAGTAACAGTGGTTGAAGAAATGGGGAATCCCTTTACAGAGAAGAGCAAAGATCTTCTCGTGCTTGACATTCGCGACCTAGCTGCTGTCGACGTGATAAAGACCGTCAAAGAAATTGAAGCACTTAACTTTCAAAAAGAACGTTTAGAGAATCAAGAGAAGAATGTATGCGACCCTATCAAGAAGAATAAGCTGGCATTATTTAAAACACCTACTAGAAAGCCACTATCTAAGGAAAAACAACAAATTTCTTTTCTTAAAACTGACTGTGCTCTGATTTCAAGACTTTTCATCTCTTGCCAGACGAGAAATGAAGATCTTGATGACTTTTTTCAACATGAAAACCAAGGATGCCCACCATCTATTTCTCTTAACGGGAAACTACGTATTTCTTCTAAGAAGTCCGATCTGCTTGACTGCCTTCCATTCTCAAGTCTTGAGGAAGGCAAACAGAAGGTAGAAGCAATGATCTTGGATGGTGCAGCAATCATCAATATGCTCAAATCATCATATGCTGTGAAAACATTCCAGGATTACTCTGACTATGTTCTCATACCTCATCTCAAGTCTCAGCTCCACCATGTCAATCGATTAGATGTTGTTTTTGATGAGTACATTGCCAACAGCCTGAAACAGACTACAAGAGACAAGAGGGGGAAAGGTGTACGAAGGCGAGTGCAGGCATCCACACTTGTCCCAAAGAACTGGCGAGAATTCTTGAGAGTAGACTTGAACAAGAAGGAATTATTCTACTTCCTAGCTGAGCAGGTTTCTTTGGTTGACTTTGGAGTTGGCAAGCAAGTATTTATAACGAAAGGTGAGCAAGTCCTTACTAGTCCTTCTAACCATGATACATCACGTATTGCTCCTTGCGACCACGAGGAAGCCGATACCCGAGTGTTTGTTCATGTAGCTGATGCTGTTCAAGCTGGATATCAAAAAATTGGTATTCGAACAGTGGACACTGATGTCGTAGCAATAGGCATTAGTGCCATTCAAAGCTTGCCTGAAATTGAAGAGTTATGGATCTTTTTTGGCACTGGAGTCAATCGTAGAAGATTTAGCGTTCACGAAATTGCAGCATCTCTTGGTCCCAACAAAGCACGAGCTTTGCCGATGTTTCATGCCTTTACAGGGTGTGACACTGTTTCTTGCTTTTTAGGCAAAGGCAAGAAAACTGCCTGGCAAACCTGGCTGCAGTATGATGATGTCACTTCAGCATTCCTCCACTTTATGTCATGTAGGTCATTGAGTGATGAAAGTCTGGAGAAGATTGAGCGGTTTGTTGTGTTGCTGTATGATCGCACAAGCACAAAATTACGCGTCAACGATGCCCGGAAACAGCTTTTTGCCCAGAAAGGAAGACCTATGGATGCTATACCTCCGACACAAGCAGCATTGATTCAGCATTTACGAAGAGCAGTTTACCAAGGTTGTCATTGCTGGGGACAGGCTCTTACGTCAATTTTGAGCCTGCCGTGTCCTAGCCAGTGGGGCTGGAGGGAGTCTCAGGAAGTGCTACTACCACTATGGTCAACCCTTCCAGACATCTCATCATCGTCGCATGCCATATTGACAGTACATAATAATAACTTAAAGGGGCACGGATGAAAATCGATGAAAATTGGAAATGACTTGAAACTTCGTTAAACTTATCTATATGGCCCCAATAGTAGCTAAGCAACATATTTTCTTCACAGTCAAAATTGGCGGATTAAAATTATGATGTCATTTACTCAAGTATGTTAAGGCCTGGTTTTAGCCGTGTTTCACGAAAAAACGTTTTTATTTGTCATTGCCACAAAACTCATCTGATTTTAATAAAACTTGGTACATTAATAGATCTCGGACTACTGCTCATCCTTAATTTGTAATTTTGATCTAAGGTGGTCACGTGACTAGTTTAGATGGATAAGGGATTTCGTTTTTCCTTTGAAAATGCGGTCGCGAGTTTGAATAGGTAAAACAAACATACATTAAATGTACTTCTCTTTGCTTGGAGAATCTGGTTATCACTTACTGTTAAGGAGATATTTTGTAAAAAGGTCACGTGACCATAATTCTTATTCAAAATCCCTACCAAGCTGTCGAATTCAAGTTTTCCAAACGTGAAATTATTTGTCATCTATTACTTATCAACTTTTGGCTTTTCGTTTTTATCTTTATCTTAAACTCACAACCGCATAAATTTTGAGTATTTTCTTGCTATTATGACGTCATATACCACGTGACCTCGTAAAAATCAGCACTAAAACATTAAGGACTCTGATATTAACATCCACAGCGATTTTCTTTGAAAACTAGCGAATATCTTGAAAGTACGAAGCCAACATCTTAATTATTGGCGGGGGGTCTTTTCACAACGAAAAACCCAGGCCTTAACATACTTGTGTACTCAACCCTATTGTTCTTATAGTTTTTAAACCAAAATTTCTCAACTGCGACTGGCTCCCAGGCTAAAATTTTTACCAATCATGTTTTCATAATCATAATTGAGCCATATTATTCTCAAATACTTGAATTATTCGGACTTTCAAAAAACGGGGCATTTTCATCCAAGTGCCCCTTTAATCAAAGGATTGAACCAAACAACTTTAAGGACCCAGAATGCAATATGCCCTATAGGGTGATGTGAAAATGTGTCAAAAAGATCGGGGTTTTTGGCACAAAATTTTCGCCTAGTCCCCGTTAGTAATGTCTGAGAATATTAGAGCATTCTGATAAATGCCCAAGATTTTATTTCGAAAAAACTACAAAATCCTACCCAGAATGCAATATGCCCTATAGGGTGATGTGAAAATGTGTCAAAAAGATCGGGGTTTTCGGCACAAAATGTTCGCCTAGTCCCCGTTAGTAATGTCTGAGAATATTAGAGCATTCTGATAAATGCCCAAGATTTTATTTCGAAAAAACTACAAAATCCTACCCAGAATGCAATATGCCCTATAGGGTGATGAGAAAATGTGTCAAAAACATCGGGGTTTTCGGCACAAAATTTTCGCCTAGTCCCCGTTAGTAATGTCTGAGAATATTAGAGCATTCTGATAAATGCCCAAGATTTTATTTCGAAAAAACTACAAAATCCTACCCAGAATGCAATATGCCCTATAGGGTGATGTGAAAATGTGTCAAAAAGATCGGGGTTTTTCGCACAAAATTTTCGCCTAGTCCCTGTTAGTAATGTCTGAGAATATTAGAGCATTCTGATAAATGCCCAAGATTTTATTTCGAAAAAACTACAAAATCCTACCCAGAATGCAATATGCCCTATAGGGTGATGTGAAAATGTGTCAAAAAGATCGGGGTTTTCGGCACAAAATTTTCGCCTAGTCCCTGTTAGTAATGTCTGAGAATATTAGAGCATTCTGATAAATGCCCAAGATTTTATTTCGAAAAAACTACAAAATCCTACCCAGAATGCAATATGCCCTATAGGTGATGTGAAAATGTGTCAAAAAGATCGGGGTTTTCGGCACAAAATTTTCGCCTAGTCCCCGTTAGTAATGTCTGAGAATATTAGAGCATTCTGATAAATGCCCAAGATTTTATTTCGAAAAAACTACAAAATCCTACCCAGAATGCAATATGCCCTATAGGGTGATGTGAAAATGTGTCAAAAAGATCGGGATTTTTGGCACAAACTTTTCGCCTAGTCCCTGTTAGTAATGTCTGAGAATATAAGAGCATTCTGATAAATGCCCAAGATTTTATTTAGAAAAAACTACAAAATCCTATCCAGAATGCAATATGCCCTATAGGGTTATGTGAAAATGTGTCAAAAAGATCGGGGTTTTCGGCACAAAATTTTCGCCTAGTCCCTGTTAGTAATGTCTGAGAATATTAGAGCATTCTGATAAATGCCCAAGATTTTATTTAGAAAAAACTACAAAATCCAACCCAGAATGCAATATGCCCTATAGGGTGATGTGAAAATGTGTCAAAAAGATCGGGGTTTTTGGCACAAAATTTTCGCCTAGTCCCTGTTAGTAATGTCTGAGAATATTAGAGCATTCTGATAAATGCCCAAGATTTTATTTCGAAAAAACTACAAAATCCTACCCAGAATGCAATATGCCCTATAGGGTGATGTGAAAGTGTGTCAAAAAGATCGGGGTTTTCGGCACAAAATTTTCGCCTAGTCCCTGTTAGTAATGTCTGAGAATATTAGAGCATTCTGATAAATGCCCAAGATTTTATTTCGAAAAAACTACAAAATCCTACCCAGAATGCAATATGCCCTATAGGGTGATGTGAAAGTTGGTCAAAAAGATCGGGGTTTTCGGCACAAAATTTTCGCCTAGTCCCTGTTAGTAATGTCTGAGAATATTAGAGCATTCTGATAAATGCCCAAGATTTTATTTCGAAAAAACTACAAAATCCTACCCAGAATGCAATATGCCCTATAGGGTGATGTGAAAGTGTGTCAAAAAGATCGGGGTTTTCGGCACAAAATTTTCGCCTAGTCCCTGTTAGTAATGTCTGAGAATATTAGAGCATTCTGATAAATGCCCAAGATTTTATTTCGAAAAAACTACAAAATCCTACCCAGAATGCAATATGCCCTATAGGGTGATGTGAAAATGTGTCAAAAAGATCGGGGTTTTCGGCACAAAATTTTCGCCTAGTCCCTGTTAGTAATGTCTGAGAATATTAGAGCATTCTGATAAATGCCCAAGATTTTATTTAGAAAAAACTACAAAATCCTACCCAGAATGCAATATGCCCTACAGGGTGATGTGAAAATGTGTCAAAAAGACAGGAGTTTTCGGCACAAAATTTTCGCCTAGTCCCCGTTAGTAATGTCTGAGAATATTAGAGCATTCTGATAAATGCCCAAGATGTTATTTAGAAAAAACTACAAAATCCTACCCAGAATGCAATATGCCCTATAGGGTGATGTGAAAATGTGTCAAAAAGATCGGGGTTTTTGGCACAAAATTTTCGCCTAGTCCCTGTTAGTAATGTCTGAGAATATTAGAGCATTCTGATAAATGCCCAAGATTTTATTTCGAAAAAACTACAAAATCCTACCCAGAATGCAATATGCCCTATAGGGTGATGTGAAAGTGTGTCAAAAAGATCGGGGTTTTCGGCACAAAATTTTCGCCTAGTCCCTGTTAGTAATGTCTGAGAATATTAGAGCATTCTGATAAATGCCCAAGATTTTATTTCGAAAAAACTACAAAATCCTACCCAGAATGCAATATGCCCTATAGGGTGATGTGAAAATGTGTCAAAAAGATCGGGGTTTTCGGCACAAAATTTTCGCCTAGTCCCTGTTAGTAATGTCTGAGAATATTAGAGCATTCTGATAAATGCCCAAGATTTTATTTAGAAAAAACTACAAAATCCAACCCAGAATGCAATATGCCCTATAGGGTGATGTGAAAATGTGTCAAAAAGATCGGGGTTTTTGGCACAAAATTTTCGCCTAGTCCCTGTTAGTAATGTCTGAGAATATTAGAGCATTCTGATAAATGCCCAAGATTTTATTTAGAAAAAACTACAAAATCCAACCCAGAATGCAATATGCCCTATAGGGTGATGTGAAAATGTGTCAAAAAGATCGGGGTTTTTGGCACAAAATTTTCGCCTAGTCCCTGTTAGTAATGTCTGAGAATATTAGAGCATTCTGATAAATGCCCAAGATTTTATTTCGAAAAAACTACAAAATCCTACCCAGAATGCAATATGCCCTATAGGGTGATGTGAAAGTGTGTCAAAAAGATCGGGGTTTTCGGCACAAAATTTTCGCCTAGTCCCTGTTAGTAATGTCTGAGAATATTAGAGCATTCTGATAAATGCCCAAGATTTTATTTCGAAAAAACTACAAAATCCTACCCAGAATGCAATATGCCCTATAGGGTGATGTGAAAGTTGGTCAAAAAGATCGGGGTTTTCGGCACAAAATTTTCGCCTAGTCCCTGTTAGTAATGTCTGAGAATATTAGAGCATTCTGATAAATGCCCAAGATTTTATTTCGAAAAAACTACAAAATCCTACCCAGAATGCAATATGCCCTATAGGGTGATGTGAAAGTGTGTCAAAAAGATCGGGGTTTTCGGCACAAAATTTTCGCCTAGTCCCTGTTAGTAATGTCTGAGAATATTAGAGCATTCTGATAAATGCCCAAGATTTTATTTCGAAAAAACTACAAAATCCTACCCAGAATGCAATATGCCCTATAGGGTGATGTGAAAATGTGTCAAAAAGATCGGGGTTTTCGGCACAAAATTTTCGCCTAGTCCCTGTTAGTAATGTCTGAGAATATTAGAGCATTCTGATAAATGCCCAAGATTTTATTTAGAAAAAACTACAAAATCCTACCCAGAATGCAATATGCCCTACAGGGTGATGTGAAAATGTGTCAAAAAGACAGGAGTTTTCGGCACAAAATTTTCGCCTAGTCCCCGTTAGTAATGTCTGAGAATATTAGAGCATTCTGATAAATGCCCAAGATGTTATTTAGAAAAAACTACAAAATCCTACCCAGAATGCAATATGCCCTATAGGGTGATGTGAAAATGTGTCAAAAAGATCGGGGTTTTTGGCACAAAATTTTCGCCTAGTCCCTGTTAGTAATGTCTGAGAATATTAGAGCATTCTGATAAATGCCCAAGATTTTATTTCGAAAAAACTACAAAATCCTACCCAGAATGCAATATGCCCTATAGGGTGATGTGAAAGTGTGTCAAAAAGATCGGGGTTTTCGGCACAAAATTTTCGCCTAGTCCCTGTTAGTAATGTCTGAGAATATTAGAGCATTCTGATAAATGCCCAAGATTTTATTTCGAAAAAACTACAAAATCCTACCCAGAATGCAATATGCCCTATAGGGTGATGTGAAAATGTGTCAAAAAGATCGGGGTTTTCGGCACAAAATTTTCGCCTAGTCCCTGTTAGTAATGTCTGAGAATATTAGAGCATTCTGATAAATGCCCAAGATTTTATTTAGAAAAAACTACAAAATCCAACCCAGAATGCAATATGCCCTATAGGGTGATGTGAAAATGTGTCAAAAAGATCGGGGTTTTTGGCACAAAATTTTCGCCTAGTCCCTGTTAGTAATGTCTGAGAATATTAGAGCATTCTGATAAATGCCCAAGATTTTATTTCGAAAAAACTACAAAATCCTACCCAGAATGCAATATGCCCTATAGGGTGATGTGAAAATGTGTCAAAAAGATCGGGGTTTTCGGCACAAAATTTTCGCCTAGTCCCTGTTAGTAATGTCTGAGAATATTAGAGCATTCTGATAAATGCCCAAGATGTTATTTAGAAAAAACTACAAAATCCTACCCAGAATGCATTATGCCCTATAGGGTGATGTGAAAATGTGTCAAAAAGATCGGGGTTTTTGGCACAAAATTTTCGCCTAGTCCCTGTTAGTAATGTCTGAGAATATTAGAGCATTCTGATAAATGCCCAAGATTTTATTTCGAAAAAACTACAAAATCCTACCCAGAATGCAATATGCCCTATAGGGTGATGTGAAAATGTGTCAAAAAGATCGGGGTTTTCGGCACAAAATTTTCGCCTAGTCCCTGTTAGTAATGTCTGAGAATATTAGAGCATTCTGATAAATGCCCAAGATTTTATTTCGAAAAAACTACAAAATCCTACCCAGAATGCAATATGCCCTATAGGGTGATGTGAAAATGTGTCAAAAAGATCGGGGTTTTCGGCACAAAATTTTCGCCTAGTCCCTGTTAGTAATGTCTGAGAATATTAGAGCATTCTGATAAATGCCCAAGATTTTATTTAGAAAAAACTACAAAATCCTACCCAGAATGCAATATGCCCTACAGGGTGATGTGAAAATGTGTCAAAAAGATCGGGGTTTTCGGCACAAAATTTTCGCCTAGTCCCTGTTAGTAATGTCTGAGAATATTAGAGCATTCTGATAAATGCCCAAGATGTTATTTAGAAAAAACTACAAAATCCTACCCAGAATGCAATATGCCCTATAGGGTGATGTGAAAATGTGTCAAAAAGATCGGGGTTTTCGGCACAAAATTTTCGCCTAGTCCCTGTTAGTAATGTCTGAGAATATTAGAGCATTCTGATAAATGCCCAAGATTTTATTTCGAAAAAACTACAAAATCCTACCCAGAATGCAATATGCCCTATAGGGTGATGTGAAAATGTGTCAAAAAGATCGGGGTTTTTGGCACAAAATTTTCGCCTAGTCCCTGTTAGTAATGTCTGAGAATATTAGAGCATTCTGATAAATGCCCAAGATTTTATTTCGAAAAAACTACAAAATCCTACCCAGAATGCAATATGCCCTACAGGGTGATGTGAAAATGTGTCAAAAAGACAGGGGTTTTCGGCACAAAATTTTCGCCTAGTCCCCGTTAGTAATGTCTGAGAATATTAGAGCATTCTGATAAATGCCCAAGATTTTATTTAGAAAAAACTACAAAATCCTACCCAGAATGCAATATGCCCTACAGGGTGATGTGAAAATGTGTCAAAAAGATCGGGGTTTTCGGCACAAAATTTTCGCCTAGTCCCTGTTAGTAATGTCTGAGAATATTAGAGCATTCTGATAAATGCCCAAGATGTTATTTAGAAAAAACTACAAAATCCTACCCAGAATGCAATATGCCCTATAGGGTGATGTGAAAATGTGTCAAAAAGATCGGGGTTTTCGGCACAAAATTTTCGCCTAGTCCCTGTTAGTAATGTCTGAGAATATTAGAGCATTCTGATAAATGCCCAAGATTTTATTTCGAAAAAACTACAAAATCCTACCCAGAATGCAATATGCCCTATAGGGTGATGTGAAAATGTGTCAAAAAGATCGGGGTTTTTGGCACAAAATTTTCGCCTAGTCCCTGTTAGTAATGTCTGAGAATATTAGAGCATTCTGATAAATGCCCAAGATTTTATTTCGAAAAAACTACAAAATCCTACCCAGAATGCAATATGCCCTATAGGGTGATGTGAAAATGTGTCAAAAAGATCGGGGTTTTCGGCACAAAATTTTCGCCTAGTCCCTGTTAGTAATGTCTGAGAATATTAGAGCATTCTGATAAATGCCCAAGATTTTATTTCGAAAAAAACTACAAAATCCTACCCAGAATGCAATATGCCCTATAGGGTGATGTGAAAATGTGTCAAAAAGATCGGGGTTTTCGGCACAAAATTTTCGCCTAGTCCCTGTTAGTAATGTCTGAGAATATTAGAGCATTCTGATAAATGCCCAAGATTTTATTTCGAAAAAACTACAAAATCCTACCCAGAATGCAATATGCCCTATAGGGTGATGTGAAAGTGTGTCAAAAAGATCGGGGTTTCGGCACAAAATTTTCGCCTAGTCCCTGTTAGTAATGTCTGAGTATATTAGAGCATTCTGATAAATGGCCAAGATTTTATTTCGAAAAAACTACAAAATCCTACCCAGAATGCAATATGCCCTATAGGGTGATGTGAAAATGTGTCAAAAAGATCGGGGTTTTCGGCACAAAATTTTCGCCTAGTCCCCGTTAGTAATGTCTGAGAATATTAGAGCATTCTGATAAATGCCCAAGATTTTATTTCGAAAAAACTACAAAATCCTACACAGAATGCAATATGCCCTATAGGGTGATGTGAAAATGTGTCAAAAAGATCGGGGTTTTCGGCACAAAATTTTCGCCTAGTCCCCGTTAGTAATGTCTGAGAATATTAGAGCATTCTGATAAATGCCCAAGATGTTATTTAGAAAAAACTACAAAATCCTACCCAGAATGCATTATGCCCTATAGGGTGATGTGAAAATGTGTCAAAAAGATCGGGGTTTTTGGCACAAAATTTTCGCCTAGTCCCTGTTAGTAATGTCTGAGAATATTAGAGCATTCTGATAAATGCCCAAGATTTTATTTCGAAAAAACTACAAAATCCTACCCAGAATGCAATATGCCCTATAGGGTGATGTGAAAATGTGTCAAAAAGATCGGGGTTTTCGGCACAAAATTTTCGCCTAGTCCCTGTTAGTAATGTCTGAGAATATTAGAGCATTCTGATAAATGCCCAAGATTTTATTTCGAAAAAACTACAAAATCCTACCCAG
>CATKSA010000078.1:0-46470 GCA_949775045.1 Metridium senile | reverse complement strand
AAGATTTTATTTAGAAAAAACTACAAAATCCTATCCAGAATGCAATATGCCCTATAGGGTGATCTGAAAATGGGTTAAAAAGATCGGGGTTTTCGGCACAAAATTTTCGCCTAGACCCCGTGAGCAATGTCTGAGAATATTAGAGCATTCTGATAAATGCGCAAGATTTTATTTAGAAAAAACTACAAAATCCTACCCAGAATGCAATATGCCCTATAGGGTGATCTGAAAATGGGTTAAAAAGATCGGGGTTTTCGGCACAAAATTTTCGCCTAGACCCTGTGAGCAATGTGTGAGAATATTAGAGCATTCTGATAAATGCGCAAGATTTTATTTAGAAAAAACTACAAAATCCTACCCAGAATGCAATATGCCCTATAGGGTGATCTGAAAATGGGTTAAAAAGATCCAGGCTTTCGGCACAAAATTTTCGCCTAGAACCTGTCAGCAATGTCTGAGAATATTAGAGCATTCTGATAAATGTGCAAGATTTTATTTAGAAAAAACTACAAAATCCTACCCAGAATGCAATATGCCCTATAGGGTGATCTGAAAATGGGTTAAAAAGATCGGGGTTTTCGGCACAACATTTTCGCCTAGACCCTGTGAGCAATGTGTGAGAATATTAGAGCATTCTGATAAATGCGCAAGATTTTATTTAGAAAAAACTACAAAATCCTACCCAGAATGCAATATGCCCTATAGGGTGATCTGAAAATGGGTTAAAAAGATCCAGGTTTTCGGCACAAAATTTTCGCCTAGACCCTGTCAGCAATGTCTGAGAATATTAGAGCATTCTGATAAATGTGCAAGATTTTATTTAGAAAAAACTACAAAATCCTACCCAGAATGCAATATGCCCTATAGGGTGATCTGAAAATGGGTTAAAAAGATCGGGGTTTTCGGCACAAAATTTTCGCCTAGACCCCGTGAGCAATGTCTGAGAATATTAGAGCATTCTGATAAATGCGCAAGATTTTATTTAGAAAAAACTACAAAATCCTACCCAGAATGCAATATGCCCTATAGGGTGATCTGAAAATGTGTTAAAAACATCGAGGTTTTCGGCACAAAATTTTCGCCTAGACCCTGTGAGCAATGTCGGAGAATATTAGAGCATTCTGATAAATGCGCAAGATTTTATTTAGAAAAAACTACAAAATCCTACCCAGAATGCAATATGCCCTATAGGGTGATCTGAAAATGGGTTAAAAAGAACGGGGTTTTCGGCACAAAATTTTTGCCTAGACCCTGTGAGCAATGTCTGAGAATATTAGAGCATTCTGATAAATGCGCAAGATTTTATTTAGAAAAAACTACAAAATCCTACCCAGAATGCAATATGCCCTATAGGGTGATCTGAAAATGTGTTAAAAACATCGAGGTTTTCGGCACAAAATTTTCGCCTACACCCTGTGAGCAATGTGTGAGAATATTAGAGCATTCTGATAAATGCGCAAGATTTTATTTAGAAAAAACTACAAAATCCTACCCAGAATGCAATATGCCCTATAGGGTGATCTGAAAATGTGTTAAAAACATCGAGGTTTTCGGCACAAAATTTTCGCGTAGACCCTGTGAGCAATGTCTGAGAATATTAGAGCATTCTGATAAATGTGCAAGATTTTATTTAGAAAAAACTACAAAATCCTACCCAGAATGCAATATGCCCTATAGGGTGATCTGAAAATGGGTTAAAAAGATCGGAGTTTTCAGCACAAATTTTTCGCCTAGACCCTGTGAGCAATGTCGGAGAATATTAGAGCATTCTGATAAATGCGCAAGATTTTATTTAGAAAAAACTACAAAATCCTACCCAGAATGCAATATGCCCTATAGGGTGATCTGAAAATGGGTCAAAAAGATCGGGGTTTTCGGCACAAAATTTTCGCCTAGACCCTGTCAGCAATGTCTGAGAATATTAGAGCATTCTGATAAATGCGCAAGATTTTATTTAGAAAAAACTACAAACTCCTACCCAGAATGCAATATGCCCTATAGGGTGATCTGAAAATGGGTTAAAAAGATCGGGGTTTTCGGCACAAAATTTTCGCCTAGACCCTGTGAGCAATGTGTGAGAATATTAGAGCATTCTGATAAATGCGCAAGATTTTATTTAGAAAAAACTACAAAATCCTACCAAGAATGCAATATGCCCTATAGGGTGATCTGAAAATGGGTTAAAAAAAACGGGGTTTTCGGCACAAAATTTTCGCCTAGACCCTGTCAGCAATGTCTGAGAATATTAGAGCATTCTGAAAATGCGCAAGATTTTATTTAGAAAAAACTACAAAATCCTACCCAGAATGCAATATGTCCTATAGAGGTGATCTGAAAATGGTTAAAAAGATCGGGGTTTTCGGCACAAAATTTTCGCCTAGACCCTGTGAGCATTGTGTGAGAATATTAGAGCATTCTGATAAATGCGCAAGATTTTATTTAGAAAAAACTACAAAATCCTACAAGAATGCAATATGCCCTATAGGGTGATCTGAAAATGGGTTAAAAAGAACGGGTTTTCGGCACAACATTTTCGCCTAGACCCTGTGAGCAATGTGTGAGAATATTAGAGCATTCTGATAAATGCGCAAGATTTTATTAGAAAAAACTACAAAATCCTACCCAGAATGCAATATGCCCTATAGGGTGATCTGAAAATGTGTCAAAAAGATCGGAGTTTTCAGCACAAAATTTTCGCCTAGACCCTTTGAGCAATGTCGGAGAATATTAGAGCATTCTGATAAATACGCAAGATTTTATTTAGAAACAACTACAAAATCCTACCCAGAATGCAATATGCCCTATAGGGTGATCTGAAAATGGGTTAAAAAGATCGGGGTTTTCGGCACAAAATTTTCGCCTAGACCCTGTGAGCAATGTGTGAGAATATTAGAGCATTCTGATAAATGCGCAAGATTTTATTTAGAAAAAACTACAAAATCCTACCCAGAATGCAATATGCCCTATAGGGTGATCTGAAAATGGGTTAAAAAGAACGGGGTTTTTGGCACAAAATTTTCGCCTAGACCCTGTGAGCAATGTCTGAGAATATTAGAGCATTCTGATAAATGCGCAAAATTTTATTTAGAAAAAACTACAAAATCCTACCCAGAATGCAATATGTCCTATAGGGTGATCTGAAAATGGGTTAAAAAGATCGGGGTTTTCGGCACAAAATTTTCGCCTAGACCCTGTGAGCATTGTGTGAGAATATTAGAGCATTCTGATAAATGCGCAAGATTTTATTTAGAAAAAACTACAAAATCCTACCAAGAATGCAATATGCCCTATAGGGTGATCTGAAAATGGGTTAAAAAGAACGGGGTTTTCGGCACAACATTTTCGCCTAGACCCTGTGAGCAATGTGTGAGAATATTAGAGCATTCTGATAAATGCGCAAGATTTTATTTAGAAAAAACTACAAAATCCTACCCAGAATGCAATATGCCCTATAGGGTGATCTGAAAATGTGTTAAAAAGATCGGAATTTTCAGCACAAAATTTTCGCCTAGACCCTTTGAGCAATGTCGGAGAATATTAGAGCATTCTGATAAATACGCAAGATTTTATTTAGAAACAACTACAAAATCCTACCCAGAATGCAATATGCCCTATAGGGTGATCTGAAAATGGGTTAAAAAGAACGGGGTTTTCGGCACAACATTTTCGCCTAGACCCTGTGAGCAATGTCTGAGAATATTAGAGCATTCTGATAAATGCGCAAGATTTTATTTAGAAAAAACTACAAAATCCTACCCAGAATGCAATATGCCCTATAGGGTGATCTGAAAATGTGTTAAAAAGATCGGAGTTTTCGGCACAAAATTTTCGCCTAGACCCTTTGAGCAATGTCGGAGAATATTAGAGCATTCTGATAAATACGCAAGATTTTATTTAGAAAAAACTACAAAATCCTACCCAGAATGCAATATGCCCTATAGGGTGATCTGAAAATGTGTCAAAAAGATCGGGGTTTTCGGCACAAAATTTTCGCCTACACCCTGTGAGCAATGTGTGAGAATATTAGAGCATTCTGATAAATGCGCAAGATTTTATTTAGAAAAAACTACAAACTCCTACCCAGAATGCAATATGCCCTATAGGGTGATCTGAAAATGGGTTAAAAAGATCGGGGTTTTCGGCACAAAATTTTCGCCTAGACCCTGTGAGCAATGTGTGAGAATATTAGAGCATTCTGATAAATGCGCAAGATTTTATTTAGAAAAAACTACAAAATCCTACCCAGAATGCAATATGCCCTATAGGGTGATCTGAAAATGTGTTAAAAAGATCGGAGTTTTCAGCACAAAATTTTCGCCTAGACCCTGTGAGCAATGTCTGAGAATATTAGAGCATTCTGATAAATGCGCAAGATTTTATTTAGAAAAAACTACAAAATCCTACCCAGAATGCAATATGCCCTATAGGGTGATCTGAAAATGTGTTAAAAAGATCGGAGTTTTCAGCACAAAATTTTCGCCTAGACCCTTTGAGCAATGTCGGAGAATATTAGAGCATTCTGATAAATACGCAAGATTTTATTTAGAAAAAACTACAAAATCCTACCCAGAATGCAATATGCCCTATAGGGTGATCTGAAAATGTGTCAAAAAGATCGGGGTTTTCGGCACAAAATTTTCGCCTACACCCTGTGAGCAATGTCTGAGAATATTAGAGCATTCTGATAAATGCGCAAGATTTTATTTAGAAAAAACTACAAACTCCTACCCAGAATGCAATATGCCCTATAGGGTGATCTGAAAATGGGTTAAAAAGATCGGGGTTTTCGGCACAAAATTTTCGCCTAGACCCTGTGAGCAATGTGTGAGAATATTAGAGCATTCTGATAAATGCGCAAGATTTTATTTAGAAAAAACTACAAAATCCTACCCAGAATGCAATATGCCCTATAGGGTGATCTGAAAATGTGTTAAAAAGATCGGAGTTTTCAGCACAAAATTTTCGCCTAGACCCTGTGAGCAATGTCTGAGAATATTAGAGCATTCTGATAAATGCGCAAGATTTTATTTAGAAAAAACTACAAAATCCTACCCAGAATGCAATATGCCCTATAGGGTGATCTGAAAATGTGTTAAAAAGATCGGAGTTTTCAGCACAAAATTTTCGCCTAGACCCTTTGAGCAATGTCGGAGAATATTAGAGCATTCTGATAAATACGCAAGATTTTATTTAGAAAAAACTACAAACTCCTACCCAGAATGCAATATGCCCTATAGGGTGATCTGAAAATGGGTTAAAAAGATCGGGGTTTTCGGCACAAAATTTTCGCCTAGACCCTGTGAGCAATGTGTGAGAATATTAGAGCATTCTGATAAATGCGCAAGATTTTATTTAGAAAAAACTACAAAATCCTACCCAGAATGCAATATGCCCTATAGGGTGATCTGAAAATGTGTTAAAAAGATCGGAGTTTTCAGCACAAAATTTTCGCCTAGACCCTGTGAGCAATGTCTGAGAATATTAGAGCATTCTGATAAATGCGCAAGATTTTATTTAGAAAAAACTACAAAATCCTACCCAGAATGCAATATGCCCTATAGGGTGATCTGAAAATGTGTTAAAAAGATCGGAGTTTTCAGCACAAAATTTTCGCCTAGACCCTTTGAGCAATGTCGGAGAATATTAGAGCATTCTGATAAATACGCAAGATTTTATTTAGAAAAAACTACAAAATCCTACCCAGAATGCAATATGCCCTATAGGGTGATCTGAAAATGTGTCAAAAAGATCGGGGTTTTCGGCACAAAATTTTCGCCTACACCCTGTGAGCAATGTCTGAGAATATTAGAGCATTCTGATAAATGCGCAAGATTTTATTTAGAAAAAACTACAAACTCCTACCCAGAATGCAATATGCCCTATAGGGTGATCTGAAAATGGGTTAAAAAGATCGGGGTTTTCGGCACAAAATTTTCGCCTAGACCCTGTGAGCAATGTGTGAGAATATTAGAGCATTCTGATAAATGCGCAAGATTTTATTTAGAAAAAACTACAAAATCCTACCCAGAATGCAATATGCCCTATAGGGTGATCTGAAAATGTGTTAAAAAGATCGGAGTTTTCAGCACAAAATTTTCGCCTAGACCCTGTCAGCAATGTCTGAGAATATTAGAGCATTCTGATAAATGCGCAAGATTTTATTTAGAAAAAACTACAAAATCCTACGCAGAATGCAATATGCCCTATAGGGTGATCTGAAAATGTGTTAAAAAGATCGGAGTTTTCAGCACAAAATTTTCGCCTAGACCCTTTGAGCAATGTCGGAGAATATTAGAGCATTCTGATAAATACGCAAGATTTTATTTAGAAAAAACTACAAAATCCTACCCAGAATGCAATATGCCCTATAGGGTGATCTGAAAATGTGTCAAAAAGATCGGGGTTTTCGGCACAAAATTTTCGCCTACACCCTTTGAGCAATGTCTGAGAATATTAGAGCATTCTGATAAATGCGCAAGATTTTATTTAGAAAAAACTACAAACTCCTACCCAGAATGCAATATGCCCTATAGGGTGATCTGAAAATGGGTTAAAAAGATCGGGGTTTTCGGCACAAAATTTTCGCCTAGACCCTGTGAGCAATGTGTGAGAATATTAGAGCATTCTGATAAATGCGCAAGATTTTATTTAGAAAAAACTACAAAATCCTACCCAGAATGCAATATGCCCTATAGGGTGATCTGAAAATGTGTTAAAAAGATCGGGGTTTTCAGCACAAAATTTTCGCCTAGACCCTGTGAGCAATGTCGGAGAATATTAGAGCATTCTGATAAATGCGCAAGATTTTATTTAGAAAAAACTACAAAATCCTACCCAGAATGCAATATGCCCTATAGGGTGATCTGAAAATGGGTTAAAAAGAACGGGGTTTTCGGCACAAAATTTTCGCCTAGACCTTGTCAGCAATGTCTGAGAATATTAGAGCATTCTGATAAATGCGCAAGATTTTATTTAGAAAAAACTACAAACTCCTACCCAGAATGCAATATGCCCTATAGGGTGATCTGAAAATGGGTTAAAAAGATCGGGGTTTTCGGCACAAAATTTTCGCCTAAACCCTGTGAGCAATGTCGGAGAATATTAGAGCATTCTGATAAATGCGCAAGATTTTATTTAGAAAAAACTACAAAATCCTACCCAGAATGCAATATGCCCTATAGGGTGATCTGAAAATGGGTTAAAAAGATCGGGGTTTTCGGCACAAAATTTTCGCCTAAACCCTGTGAGCAATGTCGGAGAATATTAGAGCATTCTGATAAATGCGCAAGATTTTATTTAGAAAAAACTACAAAATCCTACCCAGAATGCAATATGCCCTATAGGGTGATCTGAAAATGTGTTAAAAAGATCGGGGTTTTCAGCACAAAATTTTCGCCTAGACCCTGTGAGCAATGTCGGAGAATATTAGAGCATTCTGATAAATGCGCAAGATTTTATTTAGAAAAAACTACAAAATCCTACCCAGAATGCAATATGCCCTATAGGGTGATCTGAAAATGGGTTAAAAAGAACGGGGTTTTCGGCACAAAATTTTCGCCTAGACCTTGTCAGCAATGTCTGAGAATATTAGAGCATTCTGATAAATGCGCAAGATTTTATTTAGAAAAAACTACAAACTCCTACCCAGAATGCAATATGCCCTATAGGGTGATCTGAAAATGGGTTAAAAAGATCGGGGTTTTCGGCACAAAATTTTCGCCTAAACCCTGTGAGCAATGTCGGAGAATATTAGAGCATTCTGATAAATGCGCAAGATTTTATTTAGAAAAAACTACAAAATCCTACCCAGAATGCAATATGCCCTATAGGGTGATCTGAAAATGGGTTAAAAAGATCGGGGTTTTCGGCACAAAATTTTCGCCTAAACCCTGTGAGCAATGTCGGAGAATATTAGAGCATTCTGATAAATGCGCAAGATTTTATTTAGAAAAAACTACAAAATCCTACCCAGAATGCAATATGCCCTATAGGGTGATCTGAAAATGGGTTAAAAAGAACGGGGTTTTCGGCACAAAATTTTCGCCGAGACCCTGTCAGCAATGTCTGAGAATATTAGAGCATTCTGATAAATGCGCAAGATTTTATTTAGAAAAAACTACAAAATCCTACCCAAAATGCAATATGCCCTATAGGGTGATCTGAAAATGGGTTAAAAAGATCGGGGTTTTCGGCACAAAATTTTCGCCTAGACCCTGTGAGCAATGTGTGAGAATATTAGAGCATTCTGATAAATGCGCAAGATTTTATTTAGAAAAAACTACAAAATCCTACCAAGAATGCAATATGCCCTATAGGGTGATCTGAAAATGGGTTAAAAAGAACGGGGTTTTCGGCACAACATTTTCGCCTAGACCCTGTGAGCAATGTCTGAGAATATTAGAGCATTCTGATAAATGCGCAAGATTTTATTTAGAAAAAACTACAAAATCCTACCCAGAATGCAATATGCCCTATAGGGTGATCTGAAAATGTGTTAAAAAGATCGGAGTTTTCAGCACAAAATTTTCGCCTAGACCCTGTGAGCAATGTCGGAGAATATTAGAGCATTCTGATAAATGCGCAAGATTTTATTTAGAAAAAACTACAAAATCCTAGCCAGAATGCAATATGCCCTATAGGGTGATCTGAAAATGGGTTAAAAAGAACGGGGTTTTCGGCACAAAATTTTCGCCTAGACCCTGTGAGCAATGTCGGAGAATATTAGAGCATTCTGATAAATGCGCAAGATTTTATTTAGAAAAAACTACAAAATCCTACCCAGAATGCAATATGCCCTATAGGGTGATCTGAAAATGGGTTAAAAAGAACGGGGTTTTCGGCACAAAATTTTCGCCTAGACCCTGTGAGCAATGTCGGAGAATATTAGAGCATTCTGATAAATGCGCAAGATTTTATTGAGAAAAAACTACAAAATCCTACCCAGAATGCAATATGCCCTATAGGGTGATCTGAAAATGGGTTAAAAAGAACGGGGTTTTCGGCACAAAATTTTCGCCTAGACCCTGTGAGCAATGTCTGAGAATATTAGAGCATTCTGATAAATGCGCAAGATTTTATTTAGAAAAAACTACAAAATCCTACCCAGAATGCAATATGCCCTATAGGGTGATCTGAAAATGTGTTAAAAAGATCGGAGTTTTCAGCACAAAATTTTCGCCTAGACCCTTTGAGCAATGTCGGAGAATATTAGAGCATTCTGATAAATACGCAAGATTTTATTTAGAAAAAACTACAAAATCCTATCCAGAATGCAATATGCCCTATAGGGTGATCTGAAAATGGGTTAAAAAGATCGGAGTTTTCAGCACAAAATTTTCGCCTAGACCCTGTGAGCAATGTCGGAGAATATTAGAGCATTCTGATAAATGCGCAAGATTTTATTTAGAAAAAACTACAAAATCCTACCCAGAATGCAATATGCCCTATAGGGTGATCTGAAAATGGGTTAAAAAGAACGGGGTTTTCGGCACAAAATTTTCGCCTAGACCCTGTGAGCAATGTCTGAGAATATTAGAGCATTCTGATAAATGTGCAAGATTTTATTTAGAAAAAACTACAAAATCCTACCCAGAATGCAATATGCCCTATAGGGTGATCTGAAAATGGGTTAAAAAGAACGGGGTTTTCGGCACAAAATTTTCGCCTAGACCCTGTGAGCAATGTCTGAGAATATTAGAGCATTCTGATAAATGCGCAAGATTTTATTTAGAAAAAACTACAAAATCCTACCCAGAATGCAATATGCCCTATAGGGTGATCTGAAAATGTGTTAAAAAGATCGGAGTTTTCAGCACAAAATTTTCGCCTAGACCCTGTGAGCAATGTCGGAGAATATTAGAGCATTCTGATAAATGCGCAAGATTTTATTTAGAAAAAACTACAAAATCCTATCCAGAATGCAATATGCCCTATAGGGTGATCTGAAAATGGGTTAAAAAGAACGGGGTTTTCGGCACAAAATTTTTGCCTAGACCCTGTCAGCAATGTCTGAGAATATTAGAGCATTCTGATAAATGCGCAAGATTTTATTTAGAAAAAACTACAAAATCCTACCCAGAATGCAATATGCCCTATAGGGTGATCTGAAAATGTGTTAAAAAGATCGGAGTTTTCAGCACAAAATTTTCGCCTAGACCCTTTGAGCAATGTCGGAGAATATTAGAGCATTCTGATAAATGCGCAAGATTTTATTTAGAAACAACTACAAAATCCTACCCAGAATGCAATATGCCCTATAGGGTGATCTGAAAATGGGTTAAAAAGATCGGGGTTTTCGGCACAAAATTTTCGCCTAGACCCTGTCAGCAATGTCTGAGAATATTAGAGCATTCTGATAAATGTGCAAGATTTTATTTAGAAAAAACTACAAAATCCTACCCAGAATGCAATATGCCCTATAGGGTGATCTGAAAATGTGTTAAAAAGATCGGAGTTTTCAGCACAAAATTTTCCCCTAGACCCTTTGAGCAATGTCGGAGAATATTAGAGCATTCTGATAAATGCGCAAGATTTTATTTAGAAAAAACTACAAAATCCTACCCAGAATGCAATATGCCCTATAGGGTGATCTAAAAATGGGTTAAAAAGAACGGGGTTTTCGGCACAAAATTTTCGCCTAGACCCTGTGAGCAATGTCGGAGAATATTAGAGCATTCTGATAAATGCGCAAGATTTTATTTAGAAAAAACTACAAAATCCTACCCAGAATGCAATATGCCCTATAGGGTGATCTGAAAATGGGTTAAAAAGAACGGGGTTTTCGGCACAAAATTTTCGCCTAGACCCTGTGAGCAATGTCTGAGAATATTAGAGCATTCTGATAAATGCGCAAGATTTTATTTAGAAAAAACTACAAAATCCTACCCAGAATGCAATATGCCCTATAGGGTGATCTGAAAATGTGTTAAAAAGATCGGAGTTTTCAGCACAAAATTTTCGCCTAGACCCTTTGAGCAATGTCGGAGAATATTAGAGCATTCTGATAAATACGCAAGATTTTATTTAGAAAAAACTACAAAATCCTACCCAGAATGCAATATGCCCTATAGGGTGATCTGAAAATGTGTCAAAAAGATCGGGGTTTTCGGCACAAAATTTTCGCCTACACCCTGTGAGCAATGTCTGAGAATATTAGAGCATTCTGATAAATGCGCAAGATTTTATTTAGAAAAAACTACAAAATCCTACCCAGAATGCAATATGCCCTATAGGGTGATCTGAAAATGGGTTAAAAAGAACGGGGTTTTCGGCACAAAATTTTCGCCTAGACCCTGTGAGCAATGTCTGAGAATATTAGAGCATTCTGATAAATGCGCAAGATTTTATTTAGAAAAAACTACAAAATCCTACCCAGAATGCAATATGCCCTATAGGGTGATCTGAAAATGGGTTAAAAAGAACGGGGTTTTCGGCACAAAATTTTCGCCTAGACCCTGTGAGCAATGTCTGAGAATATTAGAGCATTCTGATAAATGCGCAAGATTTTATTTAGAAAAAACTACAAAATCCTACCCAGAATGCAATATGCCCTATAGGGTGATCTGAAAATGGGTTAAAAAGAACGGGGTTTTCGGCACAAAATTTTCGCCTAGACCCTGTGAGCAATGTCGGAGAATATTAGAGCATTCTGATAAATGCGCAAGATTTTATTTAGAAAAAACTACAAAATCCTACCCAGAATGCAATATGCCCTATAGGGTGATCTGAAAATGGGTTAAAAAGAACGGGGTTTTCGGCACAAAATTTTCGCCTAGACCCTGTGAGCAATGTCTGAGAATATTAGAGCATTCTGATAAATGCGCAAGATTTTATTTAGAAAAAACTACAAAATCCTACCCAGAATGCAATATGCCCTATAGGGTGATCTGAAAATGTGTTAAAAAGATCGGAGTTTTCAGCACAAAATTTTCGCCTAGACCCTTTGAGCAATGTCGGAGAATATTAGAGCATTCTGATAAATACGCAAGATTTTATTTAGAAAAAACTACAAAATCCTACCCAGAATGCAATATGCCCTATAGGGTGATCTGAAAATGTGTCAAAAAGATCGGGGTTTTCGGCACAAAATTTTCGCCTACACCCTGTGAGCAATGTCTGAGAATATTAGAGCATTCTGATAAATGCGCAAGATTTTATTTAGAAAAAACTACAAAATCCTATCCAGAATGCAATATGCCCTATAGGGTGATCTGAAAATGGGTTAAAAAGAACGGGGTTTTCGGCACAAAATTTTTGCCTAGACCCTGTCAGCAATGTCTGAGAATATTAGAGCATTCTGATAAATGCGCAAGATTTTATTTAGAAAAAACTACAAAATCCTACCCAGAATGCAATATGCCCTATAGGGTGATCTGAAAATGTGTTAAAAAGATCGGAGTTTTCAGCACAAAATTTTCGCCTAGACCCTTTGAGCAATGTCGGAGAATATTAGAGCATTCTGATAAATGCGCAAGATTTTATTTAGAAACAACTACAAAATCCTACCCAGAATGCAATATGCCCTATAGGGTGATCTGAAAATGGGTTAAAAAGATCGGGGTTTTCGGCACAAAATTTTCGCCTAGACCCTGTCAGCAATGTCTGAGAATATTAGAGCATTCTGATAAATGTGCAAGATTTTATTTAGAAAAAACTACAAAATCCTACCCAGAATGCAATATGCCCTATAGGGTGATCTGAAAATGTGTTAAAAAGATCGGAGTTTTCAGCACAAAATTTTCCCCTAGACCCTTTGAGCAATGTCGGAGAATATTAGAGCATTCTGATAAATGCGCAAGATTTTATTTAGAAAAAACTACAAAATCCTACCCAGAATGCAATATGCCCTATAGGGTGATCTAAAAATGGGTTAAAAAGAACGGGGTTTTCGGCACAAAATTTTCGCCTAGACCCTGTGAGCAATGTCGGAGAATATTAGAGCATTCTGATAAATGCGCAAGATTTTATTGAGAAAAAACTACAAAATCCTACCCAGAATGCAATATGCCCTATAGGGTGATCTGAAAATGGGTTAAAAAGAACGGGGTTTTCGGCACAAAATTTTCGCCTAGACCCTGTGAGCAATGTCTGAGAATATTAGAGCATTCTGATAAATGCGCAAGATTTTATTTAGAAAAAACTACAAAATCCTACCCAGAATGCAATATGCCCTATAGGGTGATCTGAAAATGTGTTAAAAAGATCGGAGTTTTCAGCACAAAATTTTCGCCTAGACCCTTTGAGCAATGTCGGAGAATATTAGAGCATTCTGATAAATACGCAAGATTTTATTTAGAAAAAACTACAAAATCCTACCCAGAATGCAATATGCCCTATAGGGTGATCTGAAAATGTGTCAAAAAGATCGGGGTTTTCGGCACAAAATTTTCGCCTACACCCTGTGAGCAATGTCTGAGAATATTAGAGCATTCTGATAAATGCGCAAGATTTTATTTAGAAAAAACTACAAAATCCTACCCAGAATGCAATATGCCCTATAGGGTGATCTGAAAATGGGTTAAAAAGATCGGGGTTTTCGGCACAAAATTTTCGCCTAGACCCTGTGAGCAATGTGTGAGAATATTAGAGCATTCTGATAAATGCGCATGATTTTATTTAGAAAAAACTACAAAATCCTACCCAGAATGCAATATGCCCTATAGGGTGATCTGAAAATGGGTTAAAAAGAACGGGGTTTTCGGCACAACATTTTCGCCTAGACCCTGTGAGCAATGTCTGAGAATATTAGAGCATTCTGATAAATGCGCAAGATTTTATTTAGAAAAAACTACAAAATCCTACCCAGAATGCAATATGCCCTATAGGGTGATCTGAAAATGTGTTAAAAAGATCGGAGTTTTCAGCACAAAATTTTCGCCTAGACCCTGTGAGCAATGTCGGAGAATATTAGAGCATTCTGATAAATGCGCAAGATTTTATTTAGAAAAAACTACAAACTCCTACCCAGAATGCAATATGCCCTATAGGGTGATCTGAAAATGGGTTAAAAAGATCGGGGTTTTCGGCACAAAATTTTCGCCTAGACCCTGTGAGCAATGTCGGAGAATATTAGAGCATTCTGATAAATGCGCAAGATTTTATTTAGAAAAAACTACAAAATCCTACCCAGAATGGAATATGCCCTATAGGGTGATCTGAAAATGTGTCAAAAAGATCGGGATTTTCGGCACAAAATTTTCGCCTACACCCTGTGAGCAATGTCTGAGAATATTAGAGCATTCTGATAAATGCGCAAGATTTTATTTAGAAAAAACTACAAACTCCTACCCAGAATGCAATATGCCCTATAGGGTGATCTGAAAATGGGTTAAAAAGATCGGGGTTTTCGGCACAAAATTTTCGCCTAGACCCTGTGAGCAATGTGTGAGAATATTAGAGCATTCTGATAAATGCGCAAGATTTTATTTAGAAAAAACTACAAAATCCTACCCAGAATGCAATATGCCCTATAGGGTGATCTGAAAATGGGTTAAAAAGATCGGAGTTTTCAGCACAAAATTTTCGCCTAGACCCTGTGAGCAATGTCGGAGAATATTAGAGCATTCTGATAAATGCGCAAGATTTTATTTAGAAAAAACTACAAAATCCTACCCAGAATGCAATATGCCCTATAGGGTGATCTGAAAATGGGTTAAAAAGAACGGGGTTTTCGGCACAAAATTTTCGCCTAGACCCTGTGAGCAATGTCTGAGAATATTAGAGCATTCTGATAAATGTGCAAGATTTTATTTAGAAAAAACTACAAAATCCTACCCAGAATGCAATATGCCCTATAGGGTGATCTGAAAATGGGTTAAAAAGAACGGGATTTTCGGCACAACATTTTCGCCTAGACCCTGTGAGCAATGTCTGAGAATATTAGAGCATTCTGATAAATGCGCAAGATTTTATTTAGAAAAAACTACAAAATCCTACCCAGAATGCAATATGCCCTATAGGGTGATCTGAAAATGGGTTAAAAAGATCGGAGTTTTCAGCACAAAATTTTCGCCTAGACCCTGTGAGCAATGTCGGAGAATATTAGAGCATTCTGATAAATGCGCAAGATTTTATTTAGAAAAAACTACAAAATCCTACCCAGAATGCAATATGCCCTATAGGGTGATCTGAAAATGGGTTAAAAAGAACGGGGTTTTCGGCACAAAATTTTCGCCTAGATCCTGTCAGCAATGTCTGAGAATATTAGAGCATTCTGATAAATGCGCAAGATTTTATTTAGAAAAAACTACAAAATCCTACCCAGAATGCAATATGCCCTATAGGGTGATCTGAAAATGTGTTAAAAAGATCGGAGTTTTCAGCACAAAATTTTCGCCTAGACCCTTTGAGCAATGTCGGAGAATATTAGAGCATTCTGATAAATACGCAAGATTTTATTTAGAAACAACTACAAAATCCTACCCAGAATGCAATATGCCCTATAGGGTGATCTGAAAATGGGTTAAAAAGATCGGGGTTTTCGGCACAAAATTTTCGCCTAGACCCTGTCAGCAATGTCTGAGAATATTAGAGCATTCTGATAAATGTGCAAGATTTTATTTAGAAAAAACTACAAAATCCTACCCAGAATGCAATATGCCCTATAGGGTGATCTGAAAATGGGTTAAAAAGATCGGAGTTTTCAGCACAAAATTTTCCCCTAGACCCTTTGAGCAATGTCGGAGAATATTAGAGCATTCTGATAAATGCGCAAGATTTTATTTAGAAAAAACTACAAAATCCTACCCAGAATGCAATATGCCCTATAGGGTGATCTAAAAATGGGTTAAAAAGAACGGGGTTTTCGGCACAAAATTTTCGCCTAGACCCTGTGAGCAATGTCGGAGAATATTAGAGCATTCTGATAAATGCGCAAGATTTTATTTAGAAAAAACTACAAAATCCTACCCAGAATGCAATATGCCCTATAGGGTGATCTGAAAATGGGTTAAAAAGAACGGGGTTTTCGGCACAAAATTTTCGCCTAGACCCTGTGAGCAATGTCTGAGAATATAAGAGCATTCTGATAAATGCGCAAGATTTTATTTAGAAAAAACTACAAAATCCTACCCAGAATGCAATATGCCCTATAGGGTGATCTGAAAATGGGTTAAAAAGATCGGAGTTTTCAGCACAAAATTTTCCCCTAGACCCTTTGAGCAATGTCGGAGAATATTAGAGCATTCTGATAAATGCGCAAGATTTTATTTAGAAAAAACTACAAAATCCTACCCAGAATGCAATATGCCCTATAGGGTGATCTAAAAATGGGTTAAAAAGAACGGGGTTTTCGGCACAAAATTTTCGCCTAGACCCTGTGAGCAATGTCGGAGAATATTAGAGCATTCTGATAAATGCGCAAGATTTTATTTAGAAAAAACTACAAAATCCTACCCAGAATGCAATATGCCCTATAGGGTGATCTGAAAATGGGTTAAAAAGAACGGGGTTTTCGGCACAAAATTTTCGCCTAGACCCTGTGAGCAATGTCTGAGAATATAAGAGCATTCTGATAAATGCGCAAGATTTTATTTAGAAAAAACTACAAAATCCTACCCAGAATGCAATATGCCCTATAGGGTGATCTGAAAATGGGTTAAAAAGATCGGAGTTTTCAGCACAAAATTTTCGCCTAGACCCTTTGAGCAATGTCGGAGAATATTAGAGCATTCTGATAAATACGCAAGATTTTATTTAGAAAAAACTACAAAATCCTACCCAGAATGCAATATGCCCTATAGGGTGATCTGAAAATGTGTCAAAAAGATCGGGGTTTTCGGCACAAAATTTTCGCCTAAACCCTGTGAGCAATGTCTGAGAATATTAGAGCATTCTGATAAATGCGCAAGATTTTATTTAGAAAAAACTACAAACTCCTACCCAGAATGCAATATGCCCTATAGGGTGATCTGAAAATGGGTTAAAAAGATCGGGGTTTTCGGCACAAAATTTTCGCCTAGACCCTGTGAGCAATGTGTGAGAATATTAGAGCATTCTGATAAATGCGCAAGATTTTATTTAGAAAAAACTACAAAATCCTACCCAGAATGCAATATGCCCTATAGGGTGATCTGAAAATGGGTTAAAAAGATCGGAGTTTTCAGCACAAAATTTTCGCCTAGACCCTGTGAGCAATGTCGGAGAATATTAGAGCATTCTGATAAATGCGCAAGATTTTATTTAGAAAAAACTACAAAATCCTACCCAGAATGCAATATGCCCTATAGGGTGATCTGAAAATGGGTTAAAAAGAACGGGGTTTTCGGCACAAAATTTTCGCTTAGACCCTGTGAGCAATGTCTGAGAATATTAGAGCATTCTGATAAATGTGCAAGATTTTATTTAGAAAAAACTACAAAATCCTACCCAGAATGCAATATGCCCTATAGGGTGATCTGAAAATGGGTTAAAAAGAACGGGGTTTTCGGCACAACATTTTCGCCTAGACCCTGTGAGCAATGTCTGAGAATATTAGAGCATTCTGATAAATGCGCAAGATTTTATTTAGAAAAAACTACAAAATCCTACCCAGAATGCAATATGCCCTATAGGGTGATCTGAAAATGTGTTAAAAAGATCGGAGTTTTCAGCACAAAATTTTCGCCTAGACCCTGTGAGCAATGTCGGAGAATATTAGAGCATTCTGATAAATGCGCAAGATTTTATTTAGAAAAAACTACAAAATCCTACCCAGAATGCAATATGCCCTATAGGGTGATCTGAAAATGTGTCAAAAAGATCGGGATTTTCGGCACAAAATTTTCGCCTACACCCTGTGAGCAATGTCTGAGAATATTAGAGCATTCTGATAAATGCGCAAGATTTTATTTAGAAAAAACTACAAACTCCTACCCAGAATGCAATATGCCCTATAGGGTGATCTGAAAATGGGTTAAAAAGATCGGGGTTTTCGGCACAAAATTTTCGCCTAGACCCTGTGAGCAATGTGTGAGAATATTAGAGCATTCTGATAAATGCGCAAGATTTTATTTAGAAAAAACTACAAAATCCTACCCAGAATGCAATATGCCCTATAGGGTGATCTGAAAATGGGTTAAAAAGATCGGAGTTTTCAGCACAAAATTTTCGCCTAGACCCTGTGAGCAATGTCGGAGAATATTAGAGCATTCTGATAAATGCGCAAGATTTTATTTAGAAAAAACTACAAAATCCTACCCAGAATGCAATATGCCCTATAGGGTGATCTGAAAATGGGTTAAAAAGAACGGGGTTTTCGGCACAAAATTTTCGCCTAGACCCTGTGAGCAATGTCTGAGAATATTAGAGCATTCTGATAAATGTGCAAGATTTTATTTAGAAAAAACTACAAAATCCTACCCAGAATGCAATATGCCCTATAGGGTGATCTGAAAATGGGTTAAAAAGAACGGGATTTTCGGCACAACATTTTCGCCTAGACCCTGTGAGCAATGTCTGAGAATATTAGAGCATTCTGATAAATGCGCAAGATTTTATTTAGAAAAAACTACAAAATCCTACCCAGAATGCAATATGCCCTATAGGGTGATCTGAAAATGTGTTAAAAAGATCGGAGTTTTCAGCACAAAATTTTCGCCTAGACCCTGTGAGCAATGTCGGAGAATATTAGAGCATTCTGATAAATGCGCAAGATTTTATTTAGAAAAAACTACAAAATCCTACCCAGAATGCAATATGCCCTATAGGGTGATCTGAAAATGGGTTAAAAAGAACGGGGTTTTCGGCACAAAATTTTCGCCTAGACCCTGTCAGCAATGTCTGAGAATATTAGAGCATTCTGATAAATGCGCAAGATTTTATTTAGAAAAAACTACAAAATCCTACCCAGAATGCAATATGCCCTATAGGGTGATCTGAAAATGTGTTAAAAAGATCGGAGTTTTCAGCACAAAATTTTCGCCTAGACCCTTTGAGCAATGTCGGAGAATATTAGAGCATTCTGATAAATACGCAAGATTTTATTTAGAAACAACTACAAAATCCTACCCAGAATGCAATATGCCCTATAGGGTGATCTGAAAATGGGTTAAAAAGATCGGGGTTTTCGGCACAAAATTTTCGGCTAGACCCTGTCAGCAATGTCTGAGAATATTAGAGCATTCTGATAAATGTGCAAGATTTTATTTAGAAAAAACTACAAAATCCTACCCAGAATGCAATATGCCCTATAGGGTGATCTGAAAATGGGTTAAAAAGATCGGAGTTTTCAGCACAAAATTTTCCCCTAGACCCTTTGAGCAATGTCGGAGAATATTAGAGCATTCTGATAAATGCGCAAGATTTTATTTAGAAAAAACTACAAAATCCTACCCAGAATGCAATATGCCCTATAGGGTGATCTAAAAATGGGTTAAAAAGAACGGGGTTTTCGGCACAAAATTTTCGCTTAGACCCTGTGAGCAATGTCGGAGAATATTAGAGCATTCTGATAAATGCGCAAGATTTTATTTAGAAAAAACTACAAAATCCTACCCAGAATGCAATATGCCCTATAGGGTGATCTGAAAATGGGTTAAAAAGAACGGGGTTTTCGGCACAAAATTTTCGCCTAGACCCTGTGAGCAATGTCTGAGAATATAAGAGCATTCTGATAAATGCGCAAGATTTTATTTAGAAAAAACTACAAAATCCTACCCAGAATGCAATATGCCCTATAGGGTGATCTGAAAATGTGTTAAAAAGATCGGAGTTTTCAGCACAAAATTTTCGCCTAGACCCTTTGAGCAATGTCGGAGAATATTAGAGCATTCTGATAAATACGCAAGATTTTATTTAGAAAAAACTACAAAATCCTACCCAGAATGCAATATGCCCTATAGGGTGATCTGAAAATGTGTCAAAAAGATCGGGGTTTTCGGCACAAAATTTTCGCCTAAACCCTGTGAGCAATGTCTGAGAATATTAGAGCATTCTGATAAATGCGCAAGATTTTATTTAGAAAAAACTACAAACTCCTACCCAGAATGCAATATGCCCTATAGGGTGATCTGAAAATGGGTTAAAAAGATCGGAGTTTTCAGCACAAAATTTTCGCCTAGACCCTGTGAGCAATGTCGGAGAATATTAGAGCATTCTGATAAATGCGCAAGATTTTATTTAGAAAAAACTACAAAATCCTACCCAGAATGCAATATGCCCTATAGGGTGATCTGAAAATGGGTTAAAAAGAACGGGGTTTTCGGCACAAAATTTTCGCTTAGACCCTGTGAGCAATGTCTGAGAATATTAGAGCATTCTGATAAATGTGCAAGATTTTATTTAGAAAAAACTACAAAATCCTACCCAGAATGCAATATGCCCTATAGGGTGATCTGAAAATGGGTTAAAAAGAACGGGGTTTTCGGCACAACATTTTCGCCTAGACCCTGTGAGCAATGTCTGAGAATATTAGAGCATTCTGATAAATGCGCAAGATTTTATTTAGAAAAAACTACAAAATCCTACCCAGAATGCAATATGCCCTATAGGGTGATCTGAAAATGTGTTAAAAAGATCGGAGTTTTCAGCACAAAATTTTCGCCTAGACCCTGTGAGCAATGTCGGAGAATATTAGAGCATTCTGATAAATGCGCAAGATTTTATTTAGAAAAAACTACAAAATCCTACCCAGAATGCAATATGCCCTATAGGGTGATCTGAAAATGGGTTAAAAAGAACGGGGTTTTCGGCACAAAATTTTCGCCTAGACCCTGTGAGCAATGTCTGAGAATATTAGAGCATTCTGATAAATGCGCAAGATTTTATTTAGAAAAAACTACAAAATCCTACCCAGAATGCAATATGCCCTATAGGGTGATCTGAAAATGTGTTAAAAAGATCGGAGTTTTCAGCACAAAATTTTCGCTTAGACCCTTTGAGCAATGTCGGAGAATATTAGAGCATTCTGATAAATACGCAAGATTTTATTTAGAAACAACTACAAAATCCTACCCAGAATGCAATATGCCCTATAGGGTGATCTGAAAATGGGTTAAAAAGATCGGGGTTTTCGGCACAAAATTTTCGCCTAGACCCTGTCAGCAATGTCTGAGAATATTAGAGCATTCTGATAAATGTGCAAGATTTTATTTAGAAAAAACTACAAAATCCTACCCAGAATGCAATATGCCCTATAGGGTGATCTGAAAATGTGTTAAAAAGATCGGAGTTTTCAGCACAAAATTTTCCCCTAGACCCTTTGAGCAATGTCGGAGAATATTAGAGCATTCTGATAAATGCGCAAGATTTTATTTAGAAAAAACTACAAAATCCTACCCAGAATGCAATATGCCCTATAGGGTGATCTAAAAATGGGTTAAAAAGAACGGGGTTTTCGGCACAAAATTTTCGCCTAGACCCTGTGAGCAATGTCTGAGAATATTAGAGCATTCTGATAAATGCGCAAGATTTTATTTAGAAAAAACTACAAAATCCTACCCAGAATGCAATATGCCCTATAGGGTGATCTGAAAATGGGTTAAAAAGATCGGAGTTTTCAGCACAAAATTTTCGCCTAGACCCTTTGAGCAATGTCGGAGAATATTAGAGCATTCTGATAAATACGCAAGATTTTATTTAGAAAAAACTACAAAATCCTACCCAGAATGCAATATGCCCTATAGGGTGATCTGAAAATGTGTCAAAAAGATCGGGGTTTTCGGCACAAAATTTTCGCCTACACCCTGTGAGCAATGTCTGAGAATATTAGAGCATTCTGATAAATGCGCAAGATTTTATTTAGAAAAAACTACAAACTCCTACCCAGAATGCAATATGCCCTATAGGGTGATCTGAAAATGGGTTAAAAAGATCGGGGTTTTCGGCACAAAATTTTCGCCTAGACCCTGTGAGCAATGTGTGAGAATATTAGAGCATTCTGATAAATGCGCAAGATTTTATTTAGAAAAAACTACAAAATCCTACCCAGAATGCAATATGCCCTATAGGGTGATCTGAAAATGTGTTAAAAAGATCGGAGTTTTCAGCACAAAATTTTCGCCTAGACCCTGTGAGCAATGTCGGAGAATATTAGAGCATTCTGATAAATGCGCAAGATTTTATTTAGAAAAAACTACAAAATCCTACCCAGAATGCAATATGCCCTATAGGGTGATCTGAAAATGGGTTAAAAAGAACGGGGTTTTCGGCACAAAATTTTCGCCTAGACCCTGTGAGCAATGTCTGAGAATATTAGAGCATTCTGATAAATGCGCAAGATTTTATTTAGAAAAAACTACAAACTCCTACCCAGAATGCAATATGCCCTATAGGGTGATCTGAAAATGGGTTAAAAAGATCGGAGTTTTCAGCACAAAATTTTCGCCTAGACCCTTTGAGCAATGTCGGAGAATATTAGAGCATTCTGATAAATACGCAAGATTTTATTTAGAAAAAACTACAAAATCCTACCCAGAATGCAATATGCCCTATAGGGTGATCTGAAAATGTGTCAAAAAGATCGGGGTTTTCGGCACAAAATTTTCGCCTACACCCTGTGAGCAATGTCTGAGAATATTAGAGCATTCTGATAAATGCGCAAGATTTTATTTAGAAAAAACTACAAACTCCTACCCAGAATGCAATATGCCCTATAGGGTGATCTGAAAATGGGTTAAAAAGATCGGGGTTTTCGGCACAAAATTTTCGCCTAGACCCTGTGAGCAATGTGTGAGAATATTAGAGCATTCTGATAAATGCGCAATATTTTATTTAGAAAAAACTACAAAATCCTACCCAGAATGCAATATGCCCTATAGGGTGATCTGAAAATGTGTTAAAAAGATCGGAGTTTTCAGCACAAAATTTTCGCCTAGACCCTGTGAGCAATGTCGGAGAATATTAGAGCATTCTGATAAATGCGCAAGATTTTATTTAGAAAAAACTACAAAATCCTACCCAGAATGCAATATGCCCTATAGGGTGATCTGAAAATGGGTTAAAAAGAACGGGGTTTTCGGCACAAAATTTTCGCCTAGACCCTGTGAGCAATGTCTGAGAATATTAGAGCATTCTGATAAATGCGCAAGATTTTATTTAGAAAAAACTACAAACTCCTACCCAGAATGCAATATGCCCTATAGGGTGATCTGAAAATGGGTTAAAAAGATCGGGGTTTTCGGCACAAAATTTTCGCCTAAACCCTGTGAGCAATGTCGGAGAATATTAGAGCATTCTGATAAATGCGCAAGATTTTATTTAGAAAAAACTACAAAATCCTACCCAGAATGCAATATGCCCTATAGGGTGATCTGAAAATGGGTTAAAAAGAACGGGGTTTTCGGCACAAAATTTTCGCCTAGACCCTGTCAGCAATGTCTGAGAATATTAGAGCATTCTGATAAATGCGCAAGATTTTATTTAGAAAAAACTACAAAATCCTACCCAGAATGCAATATGTCCTATAGGGTGATCTGAAAATGGGTTAAAAAGAACGGGGTTTTCGGCACAAAATTTTCGCCTAGACCCTGTGAGCAATGTCTGAGAATATTAGAGCATTCTGATAAATGCGCAAGATTTTATTTAGAAAAAACTACAAAATCCTACCCAGAATGCAATATGCCCTATAGGGTGATCTGAAAATGGGTTAAAAAGATCGGGGTTTTCGGCACAAAATTTTCGCCTAGACCCTGTGAGCAATGTCTGAGAATATTAGAGCATTCTGATAAATGCGCAAGATTTTATTTAGAAAAAACTACAAAATCCTACCCAGAATGCAATATGCCCTATAGGGTGATCTGAAAATGGGTTAAAAAGATCGGGGTTTTCGGCACAAAATTTTCGCCTAGACCCTGTGAGCAATGTGTGAGAATATTAGAGCATTCTGATAAATGCGCAAGATTTTATTTAGAAAAAACTACAAAATCCTACCCAGAATGCAATATGCCCTATAGGGTGATCTGAAAATGGGTTAAAAAGATCGGGGTTTTCGGCACAAAATTTTCGCCTAGACCCTGTGAGCAATGTCTGAGAATATTAGAGCATTCTGATAAATGCGCAAGATTTTATTTAGAAAAAACTACAAAATCCTACCCAGAATGCAATATGCCCTATAGGGTGATCTGAAAATGGGTTAAAAAGATCGAGGTTTTCGACACAAAATTTTCGCCTAGACCCTGTGAGCAATATCTGAGAATATTAGAGCATTCTGATAAATGCGCAAGATTTTATTTAGAAAAAACTACAAAATCCTACCCAGAATGCAATATGCCCTATAGGGTGATCTGAAAATGGGTTAAAAAGATCAGGGTTTTCGGCACAAAATTTTCGCTTAGACCCTGTGAGCAATGTGTGAGAATATTAGAGCATTCTGATAAATGCGCAAGATTTTATTTAGAAAAAACTACAAAATCCTACCCAGAATGCAATATGCCCTATAGGGTGATCTGAAAATGGGTTAAAAAGAACGGGATTTTCGGCACAAAATTTTCGCCTAGACCCTGTCAGCAATGTCTGAGAATATTAGAGCATTCTGATAAATGCGCAAGATTTTATTTAGAAAAAACTACAAAATCCTACCCAGAATGCAATATGCCCTATAGGGTGATCTGAAAATGGGTTAAAAAGATCGGGGTTTTCGGCACAAAATTTTCGCCTAGACCCTGTGAGCAATGTGTGAGAATATTAGAGCATTCTGATAAATGCGCAAGATTTTATTTAGAAAAAACTACAAAATCCTACCCAGAATGCAATATGCCCTATAGGGTGATCTGAAAATGGGTTAAAAAGATCGGGGTTTTCGGCACAAAATTTTCGCCTAAACCCTGTGAGCAATGTCTGAGAATATTAGAGCATTCTGATAAATGCGCAAGATTTTATTTAGAAAAAACTACAAAATCCTACCCAGAATGCAATATGCCCTATAGGGTGATCTGAAAATGGGTTAAAAAGATCAGGGTTTTCGGCTCAAAATTTTCGCCTAGACCCTGTGAGCAATGTGTGAGAATATTAGAGCATTCTGATAAATGCGCAAGATTTTATTTAGAAAAAACTACAAAATCCTACCCAGAATGCAATATGCCCTATAGGGTGATCTGAAAATGGGTTAAAAAGAACGGGATTTTCGGCACAAAATTTTCGCCTAGACCCTGTCAGCAATGTGTGAGAATATTAGAGCATTCTGATAAATGCGCAAGATTTTATTTAGAAAAAACTACAAAATCCTACCCAGAATGCAATATGCCCTATAGGGTGATCTGAAAATGGGTTAAAAAGATCGGGGTTTTCGGCACAAAATTTTCGCCTAGACCCTCTGAGCAATGTGTGAGAATATTAGAGCATTCTGATAAATGCGCAAGATTTTATTTAGAAAAAACTACAAAATCCTACCCAGAATGCAATATGCCCTATAGGGTGATCTGAAAATGGGTTAAAAAGATCGGGGTTTTCGGCACAAAATTTTCGCTTAGACCCTGTGAGCAATGTCTGAGAATATTAGAGCATTCTGATAAATGTGCAAGATTTTATTTAGAAAAAACTACAAAATCCTACCCAGAATGCAATATGCCCTATAGGGTGATCTGAAAATGGGTTAAAAAGATCGGGGTTTTCGGCACAAAATTTTCGCCTAAACCCTGTGAGCAATGTCTGAGAATATTAGAGCATTCTGATAAATGCGCAAGATTTTATTTAGAAAAAACTACAAAATCCTACCCAGAATGCAATATGCCCTATAGGGTGATCTGAAAATGTGTTAAAAAGATCGAGGTTTTCGGCACAAAATTTTCGCCTAGACCCTGTGAGCAATGTCTGAGAATATTAGAGCATTCTGATAAATGTGCAAAATTTTATTTAGAAAAAACTACAAAATCCTACCCAGAATGCAATATGCCCTATAGGGTGATCTGAAAATGGGTTAAAAAGATCGGGGTTTTCGGCACAAAATTTTCGCCTAGACCCTGTGAGCAATGTCTGAGAATATTAGAGCATTCTGATAAATGCGCAAGATTTTATTTAGAAAAAACTACAAAATCCTACCCAGAATGCAATATGCCCTATAGGGTGATCTGAAAATGGGTTAAAAAGATCGGGGTTTTCGGCACAAAATTTTCGCCTAGACCCTGTGAGCAATGTCTGAGAATATTAGAGCATTCTGATAAATGCGCAAGATTTTATTTAGAAAAAACTACAAAATCCTACCCAGAATGCAATATGCCCTATAGGGTGATCTGAAAATGGGTTAAAAAGATCGGGGTTTTCGGCACAAAATTTTCGCCTAGACCCTGTGAGCAATGTCTGAGAATATTAGAGCATTCTGATAAATGCGCAAGATTTTATTTAGAAAAAACTACAAAATCCTACCCAGAATGCAATATGCCCTATAGGGTGATCTGAAAATGTGTTAAAAAGATCGAGGTTTTCGGCACAAAATTTTCGCCTAGACCCTGTAAGCAATGTCTGAGAATATTAGAGCATTCTGATAAATGCGCAAGATTTTATTTAGAAAAAACTACAAAATCCTACCCAGAATGCAATATGCCCTATAGGGTGATCTGAAAATGGGTTAAAAAGATCAGGGTTTTCGGCATAAAATTTTCGCCTAGACCCTGTGAGCAATGTGTGAGAATATTAGAGCATTCTGATAAATGCGAAAGATTTTATTTAGAAAAAACTACAAAATCCTACCCAGAATGCAATATGCCCTATAGGGTGATCTGAAAATGTGTCAAAAAGATCGGGGTTTTCGGCACAAAATTTTCGCCTACACCCTGTGAGCAATGTCTGAGAATATTAGAGCATTCTGATAAATGCGCAAGATTTTATTTAGAAAAAACTACAAAATCCTACCCAGAATGCAATATGCCCTATAGGGTGATCTGAAAATGGGTTAAAAAGAACGGGATTTTCGGCACAAAATTTTCGCCTAGACCCTGTCAGCAATGTGTGAGAATATTAGAGCATTCTGATAAATGCGCAAGATTTTATTTAGAAAAAACTAAAATCCTACCCAGAATGCAATATGCCCTATAGGGTGATCTGAAAATGGGTTAAAAAGATCGGGGTTTTCGGCACAAAATTTTCGCCTAGACCCTGTGAGCAATGTCTGAGAATATTAGAGCATTCTGATAAATGCGCAAGATTTTATTTAGAAAAAACTACAAAATCATACCCAGAATGCAATATGCCCTATATGGTGATCTGAAAATGGGTTAAAAAGATCGGGGTTTTCGGCACAAAATTTTTGCCTAGACTTTGAGCAATGTGTGAGAATATTAGAGCATTCTGATAAATGCGCAAGATTTTATTTAGAAAAAACTACAAAATCCTACCCAGAATGCAATATGCCCTATAGGGTGATCTGAAAATGGGTTAAAAAGATCGGGGTTTTCGGCACAAAATTTTCGCCTAGACCCTGTGAGCAATGTCTGAGAATATTAGAGCATTCTGATAAATGCGCAAGATTTTATTTAGAAAAAACGTCAAAATCCTACCCAGAATGCAATATGCCCTATAGGGTGATCTGAAAATGGGTTAAAAAGATCGGGGTTTTCGGCACAAAATTTTCGCCTAGACCCTGTGAGCAATGTCTGAGAATATTAGAGCATTCTGATAAATGCGCAAGATTTTATTTAGAAAAAACGTCAAAATCCTACCCAGAATGCAATACGCCCTATAGGGTGATCTGAAAATGGGTTAAAAAGATCGGGGTTTTCGGCACAAAATTTTTGCCTAGACTTTGAGCAATGTGTGAGAATATTAGAGCATTCTGATAAATGCGCAAGATTTTATTTAGAAAAAACTACAAAATCCTACCCAGAATGCAATATGCCCTATAGGGTGATCTGAAAATGGGTTAAAAAGATCGGGGTTTTCGGCACAAACTTTTCGCCTAGACCCTGTGAGCAATGTCTGAGAATATTAGAGCATTCTGATAAATGTTCAAGATTTTATTTAGAAAAAACTACAAAATCCTACCCAGAATGCAATATGCCCTATAGGGTGATCTGAAAATGGGTTAAAAAGATCGGGGTTTTCGGCACAAAATTTTCACCTAGACCCTGTGAGCAATGTCTGAGAATATTAGAGCATTCTGATAAATGCGCAAGATTTTATTTAGAAAAAACTACAAAATCCTACCCAGAATGCAATACGCCCTATAGGGTGATCTGAAAATGGGTTAAAAAGATCGGGGTTTTCGGCACAAAATTTTCGCCTAGACCCTGTGAGCAATGTCTGAGAATATTAGAGCATTCTGATAAATGCGCAAGATTTTATTTAGAAAAAACTACAAAATCCTACCCAGAATGCAATACGCCCTATAGGGTGATCTGAAAATGGGTTAAAAAGATCGGGGTTTTCGGCACAAAATTTTCGCCTAGACCCTGTGAGCAATGTCTGAGAATATTAGAGCATTCTGATAAATGCGCAAGATTTTATTTAGAAAAAACGTCAAAATCCTACCCAGAATGCAATATGCCCTATAGGGTGATCTGAAAATGGGTTAAAAAGATCGGGGTTTTCGGCACAAAATTTTCGCCTAGACCCTGTGAGCAATGTCTGAGAATATTAGAGCATTCTGATAAATGCGCAAGATTTTATTTAGAAAAAACTACAAAATCCTACCCAGAATGCAATATGCCCTATAGGGTGATCTGAAAATGGGTTAAAAAGATCAGGGTTTTCGGCACAAAATTTTCGCCTAGACCCTGTGAGCAATGTCTGAGAATATTAGAGCATTCTGATAAATGCGCAAGATTTTATTTAGAAAAAACGTCAAAATCCTACCCAGAATGCAATATGCCCTATAGGGTGATCTGAAAATGGGTTAAAAAGATCGGGGTTTTCGGCACAAAATTTTCGCCTAGACCCTGTGAGCAATGTCTGAGAATATTAGAGCATTCTGATAAATGCGCAAGATTTTATTTAGAAAAAACGTCAAAATCCTACCCAGAATGCAATATGCCCTATAGGGTGATCTGAAAATGGATTAAAAAGATCGGGGTTTTCGGCACAAAATGTTCGCCTAGACCCTGTGAGCAATGTCTGAGAATATTAGAGCATTCTGATAAATGCGCAAGATTTTATTTAGAAAAAACTACAAAATCCTACCCAGAATGCAATATGCCCTATAGGGTGATCTGAAAATGGGTTAAAAAGATCGGGGTTTTCGGCACAAACTTTTCGCCTAGACCCTGTCAGCAATGTCTGAGAATATTAGAGCATTCTGATAAATGTTCAAGATTTTATTTAGAAAAAACGTCAAAATCCTACCCAGAATGCAATATGCCCTATAGGGTGATCTGAAAATGGGTTAAAAAGATCGGGGTTTTCGGCACAAAATTTTCGCCTAGACCCTGTGAGCAATGTCTGAGAATATTAGAGCATTCTGATAAATGCGCAAGATTTTATTTAGAAAAAACTACAAAATCCTACCCAGAATGCAATATGCCCTATAGGGTGATCTGAAAATGGGTTAAAAAGATCGGGGTTTTCGGCACAAAATTTTTGCCTAGACTTTGAGCAATGTGTGAGAATATTAGAGCATTCTGATAAATGCGCAAGATTTTATTTAGAAAAAACTACAAAATCCTACCCAGAATGCAATATGCCCTATAGGGTGATCTGAAAATGGGTTAAAAAGATCAGGGTTTTCGGCACAAAATTTTCACCTAGACCCTGTGAGCAATGTCTGAGAATATTAGAGCATTCTGATAAATGCGCAAGATTTTATTTAGAAAAAACTACAAAATCCTACCCAGAATGCAATATGCCCTATAGGGTGATCTGAAAATGGGTTAAAAAGATCGGGGTTTTCGGCACAAAATTTTCGCCTAGACCCTGTGAGCAATGTCTGAGAATATTAGAGCATTCTGATAAATGCGCAAGATTTTATTTAGAAAAAACTACAAAATCATACCCAGAATGCAATATGCCCTATATGGTGATCTGAAAATGGGTTAAAAAGATCGGGGTTTTCGGCACAAAATTTTTGCCTAGACTTTGAGCAATGTGTGAGAATATTAGAGCATTCTGATAAATGCGCAAGATTTTATTTAGAAAAAACTACAAAATCCTACCCAGAATGCAATATGCCCTATAGGGTGATCTGAAAATGGGTTAAAAAGATCGGGGTTTTCGGCACAAAATTTTCGCCTAGACCCTGTGAGCAATGTCTGAGAATATTAGAGCATTCTGATAAATGCGCAAGATTTTATTTAGAAAAAACTACAAAATCATACCCAGAATGCAATATGCCCTATATGGTGATCTGAAAATGGGTTAAAAAGATCGGGGTTTTCGGCACAAAATTTTTGCCTAGACTTTGAGCAATGTGTGAGAATATTAGAGCATTCTGATAAATGCGCAAGATTTTATTTAGAAAAAACTACAAAATCCTACCCAGAATGCAATATGCCCTATAGGGTGATCTGAAAATGGGTTAAAAAGATCGGGGTTTTCGGCACAAAATTTTCGCCTAGACCCTGTGAGCAATGTCTGAGAATATTAGAGCATTCTGATAAATGCGCAAGATTTTATTTAGAAAAAACGTCAAAATCCTACCCAGAATGCAATATGCCCTATAGGGTGATCTGAAAATGGGTTAAAAAGATCGGGGTTTTCGGCACAAAATTTTCGCCTAGACCCTGTGAGCAATGTCTGAGAATATTAGAGCATTCTGATAAATGCGCAAGATTTTATTTAGAAAAAACGTCAAAATCCTACCCAGAATGCAATACGCCCTATAGGGTGATCTGAAAATGGGTTAAAAAGATCGGGGTTTTCGGCACAAAATTTTTGCCTAGACTTTGAGCAATGTGTGAGAATATTAGAGCATTCTGATAAATGCGCAAGATTTTATTTAGAAAAAACTACAAAATCCTACCCAGAATGCAATATGCCCTATAGGGTGATCTGAAAATGGGTTAAAAAGATCGGGGTTTTCGGCACAAACTTTTCGCCTAGACCCTGTGAGCAATGTCTGAGAATATTAGAGCATTCTGATAAATGTTCAAGATTTTATTTAGAAAAAACTACAAAATCCTACCCAGAATGCAATACGCCCTATAGGGTGATCTGAAAATGGGTTAAAAAGATCGGGGTTTTCGGCACAAAATTTTCACCTAGACCCTGTGAGCAATGTCTGAGAATATTAGAGCATTCTGATAAATGCGCAAGATTTTATTTAGAAAAAACTACAAAATCCTACCCAGAATGCAATACGCCCTATAGGGTGATCTGAAAATGGGTTAAAAAGATCGGGGTTTTCGGCACAAAATTTTCGCCTAGACCCTGTGAGCAATGTCTGAGAATATTAGAGCATTCTGATAAATGCGCAAGATTTTATTTAGAAAAAACTACAAAATCCTACCCAGAATGCAATACGCCCTATAGGGTGATCTGAAAATGGGTTAAAAAGATCGGGGTTTTCGGCACAAAATTTTCGCCTAGACCCTGTGAGCAATGTCTGAGAATATTAGAGCATTCTGATAAATGCGCAAGATTTTATTTAGAAAAAACGTCAAAATCCTACCCAGAATGCAATATGCCCTATAGGGTGATCTGAAAATGGGTTAAAAAGATCGGGGTTTTCGGCACAAAATTTTCGCCTAGACCCTGTGAGCAATGTCTGAGAATATTAGAGCATTCTGATAAATGCGCAAGATTTTATTTAGAAAAAACTACAAAATCCTACCCAGAATGCAATATGCCCTATAGGGTGATCTGAAAATGGGTTAAAAAGATCAGGGTTTTCGGCACAAAATTTTCGCCTAGACCCTGTGAGCAATGTCTGAGAATATTAGAGCATTCTGATAAATGCGCAAGATTTTATTTAGAAAAAACGTCAAAATCCTACCCAGAATGCAATATGCCCTATAGGGTGATCTGAAAATGGGTTAAAAAGATCGGGGTTTTCGGCACAAACTTTTCGCCTAGACCCTGTGAGCAATGTCTGAGAATATTAGAGCATTCTGATAAATGCGCAAGATTTTATTTAGAAAAAACTACAAAATCCTACCCAGAATGCAATATGCCCTATAGGGTGATCTGAAAATGGGTTAAAAAGATCGGGGTTTTCGGCACAAAATTTTCGCCTAGACCCTGTGAGCAATGTCTGAGAATATTAGAGCATTCTGATAAATGCGCAAGATTTTATTTAGAAAAAACGTCAAAATCCTACCCAGAATGCAATATGCCCTATAGGGTGATCTGAAAATGGATTAAAAAGATCGGGGTTTTCGGCACAAAATGTTCGCCTAGACCCTGTGAGCAATGTCTGAGAATATTAGAGCATTCTGATAAATGCGCAAGATTTTATTTAGAAAAAACGTCAAAATCCTACCCAGAATGCAATATGCCCTATAGGGTGATCTGAAAATGGGTTAAAAAGATCGGGGTTTTCGGCACAAACTTTTCGCCTAGACCCTGTCAGCAATGTCTGAGAATATTAGAGCATTCTGATAAATGTTCAAGATTTTATTTAGAAAAAACGTCAAAATCCTACCCAGAATGCAATATGCCCTATAGGGTGATCTGAAAATGGGTTAAAAAGATCGGGGTTTTCGGCACAAAATTTTCACCTAGACCCTGTGAGCAATGTCTGAGAATATTAGAGCATTCTGATAAATGCGCAAGATTTTATTTAGAAAAAACTACAAAATCCTACCCAGAATGCAATACGCCCTATAGGGTGATCTGAAAATGGGTTAAAAAGATCGGGGTTTTCGGCACAAAATTTTAGCCTAGACCCTGTGAGCAATGTCTGAGAATATTAGAGCATTCTGATAAATGCGCAAGATTTTATTTAGAAAAAACTACAAAATCCTACCCAGAATGCAATACGCCCTATAGGGTGATCTGAAAATGGGTTAAAAAGATCGGGGTTTTCGGCACAAAATTTTCGCCTAGACCCTGTGAGCAATGTCTGAGAATATTAGAGCATTCTGATAAATGCGCAAGATTTTATTTAGAAAAAACTACAAAATCCTACCCAGAATGCAATATGCCCTATAGGGTGATCGGAAAATGGGTTAAAAAGATCAGGGTTTTCGGCACAAAATTTTCGCCTAGACCCTGTGAGCAATGTCTGAGAATATTAGAGCATTCTGATAAATGCGCAAGATTTTATTTAGAAAAAACGTCAAAATCCTACCCAGAATGCAATATGCCCTATAGGGTGATCTGAAAATGGGTTAAAAAGATCGGGGTTTTCGGCACAAAATTTTCGCCTAGACCCTGTGAGCAATGTCTGAGAATATTAGAGCATTCTGATAAATGCGCAAGATTTTATTTAGAAAAAACGTCAAAATCCTACCCAGAATGCAATATGCCCTATAGGGTAATCTTAAAATGGGTTAAAAAGATCGGGGTTTTCGGCACAAAATTTTCACCTAGACCCTGTGAGCAATATCTGAGAATATTAGAGCATTCTGATAAATGCGCAAGATTTTATTTAGAAAAAACTACAAAATCCTACCCAGAATGCAATATGCCCTATATGGTGATCTGAAAATGGGTTAAAAAAAAAGATCGGGGTTTTCGGCACAAAATTTTTGCCTAGACTTTGAGCAATGTGTGAGAATATTAGAGCATTCTGATAAATGCGCAAGATTTTATTTAGAAAAAACTACAAAATCCTACCCAGAATGCAATATGCCCTATAGGGTGATCTGAAAATGGGTTAAAAAGATCGGGGTTTTCGGCACAAACTTTTCGCCTAGACCCTGTGAGCAATGTCTGAGAATATTAGAGCATTCTGATAAATGTTCAAGATTTTATTTAGAAAAAACGTCAAAATCCTTCCCAGAATGCAATATGCCCTATAGGGTGATCTGAAAATGGGTTAAAAAGATCGGGGTTTTCGGCACAAAATTTTCACCTAGACCCTGTGAGCAATGTCTGAGAATATTAGAGCATTCTGATAAATGCGCAAGATTTTATTTAGAAAAAACTACAAAATCCTACCCAGAATGCAATACGCCCTATAGGGTGATCTGAAAATGGGTTAAAAAGATCGGGGTTTTCGGCACAAAATTTTCGCCTAGACCCTGTGAGCAATGTCTGAGAATATTAGAGCATTCTGATAAATGCGCAAGATTTTATTTAGAAAAAACTACAAAATCCTACCCAGAATGCAATATGCCCTATAGGGTGATCGGAAAATGGGTTAAAAAGATCGGGGTTTTCGGCACAAACTTTTCGCCTAGACCCTGTGAGCAATGTCTGAGAATATTAGAGCATTCTGATAAATGTTCAAGATTTTATTTAGAAAAAACGTCAAAATCCTACCCAGAATGCAATATGCCCTATAGGGTGATCTGAAAATGGGTTAAAAAGATCGGGGTTTTCGGCACAAAATTTTCACCTAGACCCTGTGAGCAATGTCTGAGAATATTAGAGCATTCTGATAAATGCGCAAGATTTTATTTAGAAAAAACTACAAAATCCTACCCAGAATGCAATACGCCCTATAGGGTGATCTGAAAATGGGTTAAAAAGATCGGGGTTTTCGGCACAAAATTTTCGCCTAGACCCTGTGAGCAATGTCTGAGAATATTAGAGCATTCTGATAAATGCGCAAGATTTTATTTAGAAAAAACTACAAAATCCTACCCAGAATGCAATATGCCCTATAGGGTGATCGGAAAATGGGTTAAAAAGATCAGGGTTTTCGGCACAAAATTTTCGCCTAGACCCTGTGAGCAATGTCTGAGAATATTAGAGCATTCTGATAAATGCGCAAGATTTTATTTAGAAAAAACGTCAAAATCCTACCCAGAATGCAATATGCCCTATAGGGTGATCTGAAAATGGGTTAAAAAGATCGGGGTTTTCGGCACAAAATTTTCGCCTAGACCCTGTGAGCAATGTCTGAGAATATTAGAGCATTCTGATAAATGCGCAAGATTTTATTTAGAAAAAACTACAAAATCCTACCCAGAATGCAATATGCCCTATAGGGTGATCTGAAAATGGGTTAAAAAGATCGGGGTTTTCGGCACAAACTTTTCGCCTAGACCCTGTGAGCAATGTCTGAGAATATTAGAGCATTCTGATAAATGTTCAAGATTTTATTTAGAAAAAACTACAAAATCCTACCCAGAATGCAATATGCCCTATAGGGTGATCTGAAAATGGGTTAAAAAGATCGGGGTTTTCGGCACAAAATTTTCGCCTAGACCCTGTGAGCAATGTCTGAGAATATTAGAGCATTCTGATAAATGCGCAAGATTTTATTTAGAAAAAACGTCAAAATCCTACCCAGAATGCAATATGCCCTATAGGGTAATCTTAAAATGGGTTAAAAAGATCGGGGTTTTCGGCACAAAATTTTCACCTAGACCCTGTGAGCAATATCTGAGAATATTAGAGCATTCTGATAAATGCGCAAGATTTTATTTAGAAAAAACTACAAAATCCTACCCAGAATGCAATATGCCCTATATGGTGATCTGAAAATGGGTTAAAAAAAAAGATCGGGGTTTTCGGCACAAAATTTTTGCCTAGACTTTGAGCAATGTGTGAGAATATTAGAGCATTCTGATAAATGCGCAAGATTTTATTTAGAAAAAACTACAAAATCCTACCCAGAATGCAATATGCCCTATAGGGTGATCTGAAAATGGGTTAAAAAGATCGGGGTTTTCGGCACAAACTTTTCGCCTAGACCCTGTGAGCAATGTCTGAGAATATTAGAGCATTCTGATAAATGTTCAAGATTTTATTTAGAAAAAACGTCAAAATCCTTCCCAGAATGCAATATGCCCTATAGGGTGATCTGAAAATGGGTTAAAAAGATCGGGGTTTTCGGCACAAAATTTTCACCTAGACCCTGTGAGCAATGTCTGAGAATATTAGAGCATTCTGATAAATGCGCAAGATTTTATTTAGAAAAAACTACAAAATCCTACCCAGAATGCAATACGCCCTATAGGGTGATCTGAAAATGGGTTAAAAAGATCGGGGTTTTCGGCACAAAATTTTCGCCTAGACCCTGTGAGCAATGTCTGAGAATATTAGAGCATTCTGATAAATGCGCAAGATTTTATTTAGAAAAAACTACAAAATCCTACCCAGAATGCAATATGCCCTATAGGGTGATCGGAAAATGGGTTAAAAAGATCGGGGTTTTCGGCACAAACTTTTCGCCTAGACCCTGTGAGCAATGTCTGAGAATATTAGAGCATTCTGATAAATGTTCAAGATTTTATTTAGAAAAAACGTCAAAATCCTACCCAGAATGCAATATGCCCTAAAAATGGGTTAAAAAGATCGGGGTTTTCGGCACAAAATTTTCGCCTAGACCCTGTGAGCAATGTCTGAGAATATTAGAGCATTCTGATAAATGCGCAAGATTTTATTTAGAAAAAACTACAAAATCCTACCCAGAATGCAATATGCCCTATAGGGTGATCTGAAAATGGGTTAAAAAGATCAGGGTTTTCGGCACAAAATTTTCGCCTAGACCCTGTGAGCAATGTCTGAGAATATTAGAGCATTCTGATAAATGCGCAAGATTTTATTTAGAAAAAACTACAAAATCCTACCCAGAATGCAATATGCCCTATATGGTGATCTGAAAATGGGTTAAAAAGATCGGGGTTTTCGGCACAAAATTTTTGCCTAGACTTTGAGCAATGTGTGAGAATATTAGAGCATTCTGATAAATGCGCAAGATTTTATTTAGAAAAAACTACAAAATCCTACCCAGAATGCAATATGCCCTATAGAATGATCTGAAAATGGGTTAAAAAGATCGGGGTTTTCGGCACAAAATTTTCGCCTAGACCCTGTGAGCAATGTCTGAGAATATTAGAGCATTCTGATAAATGCGCAAGATTTTATTTAGAAAAAACGTCAAAATCCTACCCAGAATGCAATATGCCCTATAGGGTGATCTGAAAATGGGTTAAAAAGATCGGGGTTTTCGGCACAAAATTTTCACCTAGACCCTGTGAGCAATGTCTGAGAATATTAGAGCATTCTGATAAATGCGCAAGATTTTATTTAGAAAAAACTACAAAATCCTACCCAGAATGCAATACGCCCTATAGGGTGATCTGAAAATGGGTTAAAAAGATCGGGGTTTTCGGCACAAAATTTTCGCCTAGACCCTGTGAGCAATGTCTGAGAATATTAGAGCATTCTGATAAATGCGCAAGATTTTATTTAGAAAAAACGTCAAAATCCTACCCAGAATGCAATATGCCCTATAGGGTGATCTGAAAATGGGTTAAAAAGATCGGGGTTTTCGGCACAAAATTTTCGCCTAGACCCTGTGAGCAATGTCTGAGAATATTAGAGCATTCTGATAAATGCGCAAGATTTTATTTAGAAAAAACTACAAAATCCTACCCAGAATGCAATATGCCCTATAGGGTGATCTGAAAATGGGTTAAAAAGATCGGGGTTTTCGGCACAAAATTTTCGCCTAGACCCTGTGAGCAATGTCTGAGAATATTAGAGCATTCTGATAAATGCGCAAGATTTTATTTAGAAAAAACGTCAAAATCCTACCCAGAATGCAATATGCCCTATAGGGTGATCTGAAAATGGGTTAAAAAGATCGGGGTTTTCGGCACAAAATTTTCGCCTAGACCCTGTGAGCAATGTCTGAGAATATTAGAGCATTCTGATAAATGCGCAAGATTTTATTTAGAAAAAACTACAAAATCCTACCAAGAATGCAATATGCCCTATATGGTGATCTGAAAATGGGTTAAAAAGATCGGGGTTTTCGGCACAAAATTTTTGCCTAGACTTTGAGCAATGTGTGAGAATATTAGAGCATTCTGATAAATGCGCAAGATTTTATTTAGAAAAAACTACAAAATCCTACCCAGAATGCAATATGCCCTATAGGGTGATCTGAAAATGGGTTAAAAAGATCGGGGTTTTCGGCACAAAATTTTCGCCTAGACCCTGTGAGCAATGTCTGAGAATATTAGAGCATTCTGATAAATGCGCAAGATTTTATTTAGAAAAAACTACAAAATCCTACCAAGAATGCAATATGCCCTATATGGTGATCTGAAAATGGGTTAAAAAGATCGGGGTTTTCGGCACAAAATTTTTGCCTAGACTTTGAGCAATGTGTGAGAATATTAGAGCATTCTGATAAATGCGCAAGATTTTATTTAGAAAAAACTACAAAATCCTACCCAGAATGCAATATGCCCTATAGGGTGATCTGAAAATGGGTTAAAAAGATCGGGGTTTTCGGCACAAAATTGTTGCCTAGACTTTGAGCAATGTGTGAGAATATTAGAGCATTCTGATAAATGCGCAAGATTTTATTTAGAAAAAACTACAAAATCCTACCCAGAATGCAATATGCCCTATAGGGTGATCTGAAAATGGGTTAAAAAGATCGGGGTTTTCGGCACAAAATTTTCGCCTAGACCCTGTGAGCAATGTCTGAGAATATTAGAGCATTCTGATAAATGCGCAAGATTTTATTTAGAAAAAACTACAAAATCCTACCCAGAATGCAATATGCCCTATAGGGTATTCTGAAAATGGATTAAAAAGATCGGGGTTTTCGGCACAAAATTTTCGCCTAGACCCTGTGAGCAATGTCTGAGAATATTAGAGCATTCTGATAAATGCGCAAGATTTTATTTAGAAAAAACTACAAAATCCTACCCAGAATGCAATATGCCCTATATGGTGATCTGAAAATGGGTTAAAAAGATCGGGGTTTTCGGCACAAAATTTTTGCCTAGACTTTGAGCAATGTGTGAGAATATTAGAGCATTCTGATAAATGCGCAAGATTTTATTTAGAAAAAACTACAAAATCCTACCCAGAATGCAATATGCCCTATAGAATGATCTGAAAATGGGTTAAAAAGATCGGGGTTTTCGGCACAAAATTTTCGCCTAGACCCTTTGAGCAATGTCTGAGAATATTAGAGCATTCTGATAAATGCGCAAGATTTTATTTAGAAAAAACGTCAAAATCCTACCCAGAATGCAATATGCCCTATAGGGTGATCTGAAAATGGGTTAAAAAGATCGGGGTTTTCGGCACAAAATTTTCGCCTAGACCCTGTGAGCAATGTCTGAGAATATTAGAGCATTCTGATAAATGCGCAAGATTTTATTTAGAAAAAACTACAAAATCCTACCCAGAATGCAATATGCCCTATATGGTGATCTGAAAATGGGTTAAAAAGATCGGGGTTTTCGGCACAAAATTTTTGCCTAGACTTTGAGCAATGTGTGAGAATATTAGAGCATTCTGATAAATGCGCAAGATTTTATTTAGAAAAAACTACAAAATCCTACCCAGAATGCAATATGCCCTATAGAATGATCTGAAAATGGGTTAAAAAGATCGGGGTTTTCGGCACAAAATTTTCGCCTAGACCCTGTGAGCAATGTCTGAGAATATTAGAGCATTCTGATAAATGCGCAAGATTTTATTTAGAAAAAACGTCAAAATCCTACCCAGAATGCAATATGCCCTATAGGGTGATCTGAAAATGGGTTAAAAAGATCGGGGTTTTCGGCACAAAATTTTCACCTAGACCCTGTGAGCAATGTCTGAGAATATTAGAGCATTCTGATAAATGCGCAAGATTTTATTTAGAAAAAACTACAAAATCCTACCCAGAATGCAATACGCCCTATAGGGTGATCTGAAAATGGGTTAAAAAGATCGGGGTTTTCGGCACAAAATTTTTGCCTAGACCCTGTGAGCAATGTCTGAGAATATTAGAGCATTCTGATAAATGCGCAAGATTTTATTTAGAAAAAACGTCAAAATCCTACCCAGAATGCAATATGCCCTATAGGGTGATCTGAAAATGGGTTAAAAAGATCGGGGTTTTCGGCACAAAATTTTCGCCTAGACCCTGTGAGCAATGTCTGAGAATATTAGAGCATTCTGATAAATGCGCAAGATTTTATTTAGAAAAAACGTCAAAATCCTACCCAGAATGCAATATGCCCTATAGGGTGATCTGAAAATGGGTTAAAAAGATCGGGGTTTTCGGCACAAAATTTTCGCCTAGACCCTGTGAGCAATGTCTGAGAATATTAGAGCATTCTGATAAATGCGCAAGATTTTATTTAGAAAAAACGTCAAAATCCTACCCAGAATGCAATATGCCCTATAGGGTGATCTGAAAATGGGTTAAAAAGATCGGGGTTTTCGGCACAAAATTTTCGCCTAGACCCTGTGAGCAATGTCTGAGAATATTAGAGCATTCTGATAAATACGCAAGATTTTATTTAGAAAAAACTACAAAATCCTACCAAGAATGCAATATGCCCTATATGGTGATCTGAAAATGGGTTAAAAAGATCGGGGTTTTCGGCACAAAATTTTTGCCTAGACTTTGAGCAATGTGTGAGAATATTAGAGCATTCTGATAAATGCGCAAGATTTTATTTAGAAAAAACGTCAAAATCCTACCCAGAATGCAATATGCCCTATAGGGTGATCTGAAAATGGGTTAAAAAGATCGGGGTTTTCGGCACAAAATTTTCGCCTAGACCCTGTGAGCAATGTCTGAGAATATTAGAGCATTCTGATAAATGCGCAAGATTTTATTTAGAAAAAACTACAAAATCCTACCCAGAATGCAATATGCCCTATAGGGTATTCTGAAAATGGATTAAAAAGATCGGGGTTTTCGGCACAAAATTTTCGCCTAGACCCTGTGAGCAATGTCTGAGAATATTAGAGCATTCTGATAAATGCGCAAGATTTTATTTAGAAAAAACTACAAAATCCTACCCAGAATGCAATATGCCCTATATGGTGATCTGAAAATGGGTTAAAAAGATCGGGGTTTTCGGCACAAAATTTTTGCCTAGACTTTGAGCAATGTGTGAGAATATTAGAGCATTCTGATAAATGCGCAAGATTTTATTTAGAAAAAACTACAAAATCCTACCCAGAATGCAATATGCCCTATAGAATGATCTGAAAATGGGTTAAAAAGATCGGGGTTTTCGGCACAAAATTTTCGCCTAGACCCTGTGAGCAATGTCTGAGAATATTAGAGCATTCTGATAAATGCGCAAGATTTTATTTAGAAAAAACGTCAAAATCCTACCCAGAATGCAATATGCCCTATAGGGTGATCTGAAAATGGGTTAAAAAGATCGGGGTTTTCGGCACAAAATTTTCGCCTAGACCCTGTGAGCAATGTCTGAGAATATTAGAGCATTCTGATAAATGCGCAAGATTTTATTTAGAAAAAACGTCAAAATCCTACCCAGAATGCAATATGCCCTATAGGGTGATCTGAAAATGGGTTAAAAAGATCGGGGTTTTCGGCACAAAATTTTCGCCTAGACCCTGTGAGCAATGTCTGAGAATATTAGAGCATTCTGATAAATACGCAAGATTTTATTTAGAAAAAACTACAAAATCCTACCAAGAATGCAATATGCCCTATATGGTGATCTGAAAATGGGTTAAAAAGATCGGGGTTTTCGGCACAAAATTTTTGCCTAGACTTTGAGCAATGTGTGAGAATATTAGAGCATTCTGATAAATGCGCAAGATTTTATTTAGAAAAAACGTCAAAATCCTACCCAGAATGCAATATGCCCTATAGGGTGATCTGAAAATGGGTTAAAAAGATCGGGGTTTTCGGCACAAAATTTTCGCCTAGACCCTGTGAGCAATGTCTGAGAATATTAGAGCATTCTGATAAATGCGCAAGATTTTATTTAGAAAAAACTACAAAATCCTACCCAGAATGCAATATGCCCTATAGGGTATTCTGAAAATGGATTAAAAAGATCGGGGTTTTCGGCACAAAATTTTCGCCTAGACCCTGTGAGCAATGTCTGAGAATATTAGAGCATTCTGATAAATGCGCAAGATTTTATTTAGAAAAAACTACAAAATCCTACCCAGAATGCAATATGCCCTATATGGTGATCTGAAAATGGGTTAAAAAGATCGGGGTTTTCGGCACAAAATTTTTGCCTAGACTTTGAGCAATGTGTGAGAATATTAGAGCATTCTGATAAATGCGCAAGATTTTATTTAGAAAAAACTACAAAATCCTACCCAGAATGCAATATGCCCTATAGAATGATCTGAAAATGGGTTAAAAAGATCGGGGTTTTCGGCACAAAATTTTCGCCTAGACCCTGTGAGCAATGTCTGAGAATATTAGAGCATTCTGATAAATGCGCAAGATTTTATTTAGAAAAAACGTCAAAATCCTACCCAGAATGCAATATGCCCTATAGGGTGATCTGAAAATGGGTTAAAAAGATCGGGGTTTTCGGCACAAAATTTTCACCTAGACCCTGTGAGCAATGTCTGAGAATATTAGAGCATTCTGATAAATGCGCAAGATTTTATTTAGAAAAAACTACAAAATCCTACCCAGAATGCAATACGCCCTATAGGGTGATCTGAAAATGGGTTAAAAAGATCGGGGTTTTCGGCACAAAATTTTCGCCTAGACCCTGTGAGCAATGTCTGAGAATATTAGAGCATTCTGATAAATGCGCAAGATTTTATTTAGAAAAAACGTCAAAATCCTACCCAGAATGCAATATGCCCTATATGGTGATCTGAAAATGGGTTAAAAAGATCGGGGTTTTCGGCACAAAATTTTTGCCTAGACTTTGAGCAATGTGTGAGAATATTAGAGCATTCTGATAAATGCGCAAGATTTTATTTAGAAAAAACTACAAAATCCTACCCAGAATGCAATATGCCCTATAGGGTGATCTGAAAATGGGTTAAAAAGATCGGGGTTTTCGGCACAAAATTTTCGCCTAGACCCTGTGAGCAATGTCTGAGAATATTAGAGCATTCTGATAAATGCGCAAGATTTTATTTAGAAAAAACTACAAAATCCTACCCAGAATGCAATACGCCCTATAGGGTGATCTGAAAATGGGTTAAAAAGATCGGGGTTTTCGGCACAAAATTTTCGCCTAGACCCTGTGAGCAATGTCTGAGAATATTAGAGCATTCTGATAAATGCGCAAGATTTTATTTAGAAAAAACGTCAAAATCCTACCCAGAATGCAATATGCCCTATAGGGTGATCTGAAAATGGGTTAAAAAGATCGGGGTTTTCGGCACAAAATTTTCGCCTAGACCCTGTGAGCAATGTCTGAGAATATTAGAGCATTCTGATAAATGCGCAAGATTTTATTTAGAAAAAACGTCAAAATCCTACCCAGAATGCAATATGCCCTATAGGGTGATCTGAAAATGGGTTAAAAAGATCGGGGTTTTCGGCACAAAATTTTCGCCTAGACCCTGTGAGCAATGTCTGAGAATATTAGAGCATTCTGATAAATGCGCAAGATTTTATTTAGAAAAAACGTCAAAATCCTACCCAGAATGCAATATGCCCTATAGGGTGATCTGAAAATGGGTTAAAAAGATCGGGGTTTTCGGCACAAAATTTTCGCCTAGACCCTGTGAGCAATGTCTGAGAATATTAGAGCATTCTGATAAATGCGCAAGATTTTATTTAGAAAAAACTACAAAATCCTACCAAGAATGCAATATGCCCTATATGGTGATCTGAAAATGGGTTAAAAAGATCGGGGTTTTCGGCACAAAATTTTTGCCTAGACTTTGAGCAATGTGTGAGAATATTAGAGCATTCTGATAAATGCGCAAGATTTTATTTAGAAAAAACGTCAAAATCCTACCCAGAATGCAATATGCCCTATAGGGTGATCTGAAAATGGGTTAAAAAGATCGGGGTTTTCGGCACAAAATTTTCGCCTAGACCCTGTGAGCAATGTCTGAGAATATTAGAGCATTCTGATAAATGCGCAAGATTTTATTTAGAAAAAACTACAAAATCCTACCCAGAATGCAATATGCCCTATAGGGTATTCTGAAAATGGATTAAAAAGATCGGGGTTTTCGGCACAAAATTTTCGCCTAGACCCTGTGAGCAATGTCTGAGAATATTAGAGCATTCTGATAAATGCGCAAGATTTTATTTAGAAAAAACTACAAAATCCTACCCAGAATGCAATATGCCCTATATGGTGATCTGAAAATGGGTTAAAAAGATCGGGGTTTTCGGCACAAAATTTTTGCCTAGACTTTGAGCAATGTGTGAGAATATTAGAGCATTCTGATAAATGCGCAAGATTTTATTTAGAAAAAACTACAAAATCCTACCCAGAATGCAATATGCCCTATAGAATGATCTGAAAATGGGTTAAAAAGATCGGGGTTTTCGGCACAAAATTTTCGCCTAGACCCTGTGAGCAATGTCTGAGAATATTAGAGCATTCTGATAAATGCGCAAGATTTTATTTAGAAAAAACGTCAAAATCCTACCCAGAATGCAATATGCCCTATAGGGTGATCTGAAAATGGGTTAAAAAGATCGGGGTTTTCGGCACAAAATTTTCACCTAGACCCTGTGAGCAATGTCTGAGAATATTAGAGCATTCTGATAAATGCGCAAGATTTTATTTAGAAAAAACTACAAAATCCTACCCAGAATGCAATACGCCCTATAGGGTGATCTGAAAATGGGTTAAAAAGATCGGGGTTTTCGGCACAAAATTTTCGCCTAGACCCTGTGAGCAATGTCTGAGAATATTAGAGCATTCTGATAAATGCGCAAGATTTTATTTAGAAAAAACGTCAAAATCCTACCCAGAATGCAATATGCCCTATATGGTGATCTGAAAATGGGTTAAAAAGATCGGGGTTTTCGGCACAAAATTTTTGCCTAGACTTTGAGCAATGTGTGAGAATATTAGAGCATTCTGATAAATGCGCAAGATTTTATTTAGAAAAAACTACAAAATCCTACCCAGAATGCAATATGCCCTATAGGGTGATCTGAAAATGGGTTAAAAAGATCGGGGTTTTCGGCACAAAATTTTCGCCTAGACCCTGTGAGCAATGTCTGAGAATATTAGAGCATTCTGATAAATGCGCAAGATTTTATTTAGAAAAAACTACAAAATCCTACCCAGAATGCAATATGCCCTATAGGGTATTCTGAAAATGGATTAAAAAGATCGGGGTTTTCGGCACAAAATTTTCGCCTAGACCCTGTGAGCAATGTCTGAGAATATTAGAGCATTCTGATAAATGCGCAAGATTTTATTTAGAAAAAACTACAAAATCCTACCCAGAATGCAATATGCCCTATATGGTGATCTGAAAATGGGTTAAAAAGATCGGGGTTTTCGGCACAAAATTTTTGCCTAGACTTTGAGCAATGTGTGAGAATATTAGAGCATTCTGATAAATGCGCAAGATTTTATTTAGAAAAAACTACAAAATCCTACCCAGAATGCAATACGCCCTATAGGGTGATCTGAAAATGGGTTAAAAAGATCGGGGTTTTCGGCACAAAATTTTCGCCTAGACCCTGTGAGCAATGTCTGAGAATATTAGAGCATTCTGATAAATGCGCAAGATTTTATTTAGAAAAAACGTCAAAATCCTACCCAGAATGCAATATGCCCTATAGGGTGATCTGAAAATGGGATAAAAAGATCGGGGTTTTCGGCACAAAATTTTCGCCTAGACCCTGTGAGCAATGTCTGAGAATATTAGAGCATTCTGATAAATGCGCAAGATTTTATTTAGAAAAAACGTCAAAATCCTACCCAGAATGCAATATGCCCTATAGGGTGATCTGAAAATGGGTTAAAAAGATCGGGGTTTTCGGCACAAAATTTTCGCCTAGACCCTGTGAGCAATGTCTGAGAATATTAGAGCATTCTGATAAATGCGCAAGATTTTATTTAGAAAAAACGTCAAAATCCTACCCAGAATGCAATATGCCCTATAGGGTGATCTGAAAATGGGTTAAAAAGATCGGGGTTTTCGGCACAAAATTTTCGCCTAGACCCTGTGAGCAATGTCTGAGAATATTAGAGCATTCTGATAAATGCGCAAGATTTTATTTAGAAAAAACTACAAAATCCTACCAAGAATGCAATATGCCCTATATGGTGATCTGAAAATGGGTTAAAAAGATCGGGGTTTTCGGCACAAAATTTTTGCCTAGACTTTGAGCAATGTGTGAGAATATTAGAGCATTCTGATAAATGCGCAAGATTTTATTTAGAAAAAACTACAAAATCCTACCCAGAATGCAATATGCCCTATAGGGTGATCTGAAAATGGGTTAAAAAGATCGGGGTTTTCGGCACAAAATTTTCGCCTAGACCCTGTGAGCAATGTCTGAGAATATTAGAGCATTCTGATAAATGCGCAAGATTTTATTTAGAAAAAACTACAAAATCCTACCCAGAATGCAATATGCCCTATAGGGTGATCTGAAAATGGGTTAAAAAGATCGGGGTTTTCGGCACAAAATTTTCGCCTAGACCCTGTGAGCAATGTTTGAGAATATTAGAGCATTCTGATAAATGCGCAAGATTTTATTTAGAAAAAACTACAAAATCCTACCCAGAATGCAATACGCCCTATAGGGTGATCTGAAAATGGGATAAAAAGATCGGGATTTTCGGCACAAAATTTTCGCCTAGACCCTGTGAGCAATGTCTGAGAATATTAGAGCATTCTGATAAATGCACAAGATTTTATTTAGAAAAAACGTCAAAATCCTAC